>APFE030590378.1:212526-266470 GCA_000404065.3 Pinus taeda | reverse complement strand
TTGATCTTTAATCAGTGCATCAATACTTTATTAAACATTAAATAGTAACCATGTGTAGTAATAATAGAATAAACCATCACACATAAGCAACACACATGAACACCAAGATTTAAGGTGGAAACCCGATGTAGGTGAAAACCACGTGCTACTGTCGTCTCTGTCTTCTTTTAATAATAAGAAAATCTGTTTACAATCTTGTACTAGTGCAGACTCATACCAATACGGAGGCACCCACCTGTAAAAGGCTACAACCTTCTCTCCTTCTCCAGCTTCTTCTAGAAGGGAGCTACAACCCCCTAATTCTAGTACTGGCTAATATATTTACTACATTCACTCATTCTCCAGCTACTACTGGAAGGGAGCTCCAACCGCCTGATCAAATCACTAGCCACTACTGGCAACAAGCTTCAACTTCCTCATTGAAGGCTCCAAGCCTTAGTATCCTCTAGGGACCACGTTTCATAAATTTCAGACTGGATGCTCCTGGTACACAACAATACACATGAAGGCCTCGTTTCATCAAATTTGCATACTAGACCCATTATTAACATTGAAGCTCACAATCAATAAAACCATCAAATACATCTGCATCAACCAATCATTGAAACCCAATCAATCTATGACATAACTAAAACCCAATCATCAATCTCTGATATAACTGAAATAATAAATCGCTAAAACCTCTAAACCTCTAACACAAATGAATCAAACAATCATTAAACCTCTGATACAATTGAATCAACCATTCATTCAAACTTAATCAAATTCAACCAATCAACTGGAACAGACAGATCATTGTAACTAGTACACAGATCTGAACCCAAAACACTACATCAACAACTACAACTAACTGTAACCTTAAAAGGCATATGTCAGAATGTATACGCTCCTTTAATAAGGCAAACCTGCGTGTATACTCTACTTCCTTTTTCCCAACATGCGTATACTTCTAAAGATACCGAATCATAAAACCTCTAAACCACAAACTGTACCAATTAGTGATATTCTGAAGAGCTACTGTCATATTACAGAGTTCTAAACATATAGCAACGAGGATCACCCTTCCTTCTAAATCAATTCTTCAATGAGACACAAATTCTTTATGCATTCAATTTTACATACATATCTAAGAAGACTTCATTGACAGGCAATAGTAAAACAACAACATTGATCTGATACATTAGTCATCCTTAAACATCAAGATTTTCTTTTGCATATGCTACTTGGAAGAGACGAACCAGTGTGTATATGCACCTTTACCAAAGAGAACTAGAGTATAGATATGCAAATACTTACTTATAACTTCACTGCAATTCCCCACTTTAGACATACCCAGATCATCACATATAAAGGATAAAGCATGTGTTAGCAATCAGATCTAGCCCATCCATTATCAGATTACATAATGATAAGTCATTATGATCCTGATCCATCATTAGATCTCATCCATCATCAAACACTTAGGGGCATATTTAGTCTAGATCAAGCAAAGCATTAGAAACCCATAACATGCATATTTTCCTTTGATCTAACACTTCATAAGACATTCATTACTTGTGCACCTAGCCCTTTCATCTTCTCCTCCTTATATACTTAGATCCTTTCTCAATACCTCAGACCAAATACCTTGGACCAATACCTTGGACCAAATACCTCGGACCAAAACCTTGGTTTTCCAAAATGTACACGCTTTTCCTCCTGTGGGAGTGCATGTATATGTATACACTCCTTTTGTTTTGTGGACCAACGTGTATACGATGTTTTGACTAAGTGGACATGCGTATACTTCTTAAATTGTTTTACATAAACCTTTTCCTTTACCTTCTTTATTTTGATCAGTAGACCTTAGTTCCATCTTTTTGTTCTTTTGTACTAGTGCATTGTTACCTCTGAATAGACCTGTTACACTGTAATTTTCCATATTACTTCTGAAATGATTCCTTTGAACTGCCCTGCATTTTGTCACATCTGTAAACACAACTTCCATGCATTCTGTCACATCTGATATCTCTCCTATAGATTCATCTAGTTACCATATACAAGTGACTTGTTCTGCTACAAGTGGGTTGCCATCAAGTACAACACATGCATCATAATGCCAACATTAATAAATTGAAATAAACAAAAGTATTATAAGCAATATATCCCTTAAAATTGTGCTAGACTTCGCTTCAAATTTTATCCTTAGTCATTAACATTTACCATTAGAATAAATTCTACATTTACTATTAGCATAAATTCTAACAATGTTTATATGTGCACATCTTATTACTTTCACACTTTGTGATCACATTCTCAAAAGAACCTTATATTGATTTACACTACCTTAATCTTGTATACAAACATAGTAAGTCTACATTTTTTAATAGTAATTTTCTATTTTTGATCACCTTTATTATATATATTCTACGATCTTAGTAAAAAGAATAATATAAATGGTCCTTTCAGAACCTTTTCTACTCATATTTAGTTTCTTTTTTCAAAGGAAAAAAACTTGATTGGATTTTTATTAAAAGACATAAAACCGGTCATATGTTTTGGTCATTAAACAATAATGCTTCTATCATCAAGAAAAAAAATTAAAATATCATATCTCTCATCAAGTTGATCACAATATTTATCAATAACTATACAAATTACTGTCTACCAAAATCATATCAATATAGTTTTCATCTAGAGAGTTTAGACTTATATACAACCAAATAGAGGAAAATCACCCTGCTTATAATTTAAGAGTAAACATCAAAAAGTCTAGACTCGTGCACCACTATGGGATAGTAGCACACCCTTCTTCTTGAACTACACCATCAGAGACAACTAAAAAATATGTATCCTTCTGCATCATTTAAGCCAATTTTGGAGGGACAGTCACTTGTGCTATTTGATTCCTTGAAGATATGTTGAATGTCAAAACTCAGAAAAGTTTGAATAAGAGCATTGATACGATCTTGCCATCCTCAGTGATCTGGTGATCAAAATCCGTTGCACCCAAAATGTCGTCTATGATAGTCTTCGAGTCACTGTAAACATGGATATTCCACATATATATTTCCTTTGCAAACTAGAGAACTCCCCAAAGGGACACCATTTCTGCCCTGGAATTTGCGTCTATCCTTGCTAGTGTAACTTAGAGTATGAGTTCCCATTTCTGCCAAGCCATGCTCCACAACCACATCGCCCATGTTGTGCTCCTTCGTTAAAAAGTCCTACAGGCAAGATGATCTGAGGAGGCATATACCTTGAAGACAAGTCCTTGGGATAGGACTTATGAGGTTCCATATCTCTAACCAAATAAGAATTTTTGAACATATCCTAGAAATATTGACTTACGAGGTTCCATAATCTCCAACCACGAAGAATTTTTGAACATGAAGTATGAAACGATTTCTACCCTTCCAAGTTTCCTAACATATAAATAGTGGAATGTATCGATGTAACCCATCACTGATCAAGCCCTACCTATGAATTTATACTCATATTTAGTTGTCTTTTCATTACCTACCAACTATTTACAAAGAAGTTACCTACCAACTAAAGTAATAAGCAAAAGACTAATAAAAGTCTTTTTAGAATCCTTTCAACTCATATCTCACTCCATTCATTATCAAAAACCAACTATTTAAAACATAATAAGTAAAAGTCAATAATATGCCAAACTTTACAACTTTAGAATGAAAATAAAATTCCTAATAAATGATATAAAAAATAAACCAATAATTTTAATATATTTAAAAACTATGTTAATTTTTACTTCCAAATTATCCTTTATTATTTACTTTTATGATTCATTAAATTCCAGCCTATTTATACATACATTTGCTATGTTAATTTCTACTTTAAATTTATCCTTAATCATTTATCTATGATTCCAATAAATTTTAACATATTTATATACATTTTTTATTATTTCAGTTTCTTTATTAATTACATGCTTAAACAATTCCTTATTATTTCCCGTAACTTACTCTTATAATCATATATAAAAATTATTACTTATTTAAAAAATATATATTTATTTAATAAATCAAAATTATATACACATTATTACTCATTTAAAATAAATATATGTTTAATTTAAAAACCCTTGAATTAAGTTTATTGATTATTTATTCAATGAAATTAAAAACATCAATTCACTTTATCATAACTACATACAAATTATAATAACAAAAAGCCCAATATAAAAATTATAATAACCAGAAATCCTTTTATGATTCACGAATCGCATTATTTACCCAACCTAAAACTTGTACACAACATATAAAAAATGTTGCTTGATTTAAAAAAACTTGGTGTTAAATTTAATAATTCTTGGGCCAATACGAGTTATATTATTGAAGTTTGTTTATTCTTTGTTAGCATGAAATAAAGCATCGATTTAGCATAAGCTATAATAATAGAAAGAAGTTTTGGGTAGTAATTATAACAAGGGTAATAATGGCAATGTAATATAGTTTTTGTTTTTATCCTTATTTATTTAATTGATTAAAAGTTGTGTGAGAAATTTTTTCACAATAAAATTTTTATCCACAGTGAAAACTCATTTCTCATAATAAAAGCTTTTATGTATAATGAAAACTCTCCCCCACAGTGAAAGTTTTGCACACAAAGCCATTTGGTGCTCTTAAAATGAAACATAGATGGAGTAAGATGAGTCAAAATCAACTTAAAATATTGTGGAAAATGGCCAAAATGAGTGCGGAACCATAGGCGATACAATGCTTATTTTGACACTTGGATAATCATATTTTAGCGATAATGTTGTCATGGGTTTTAGTTAAAGGGATTGTCTTTTGTCAAATCAAAGAACACCCATTCGTGTGCAAAGATGCGAGAGAAAGAGTGTGTGGGCGATCGTGCTCCACACACACATCCCCACATAATGGAATTTTTGGTGTGCGAAGATGGGAGAGATTTACTCATTCAATTATTGATTCTTGTGACGCCAATAGTGTGAAGATCTGTTGACTCAGTCCTACACGCTTAGTGCTTTTAATGTCACTCCAATCTTCTCCACATTCTGAAATTTGTACCCTATAAAAATGCACACCCATTCGTGGCCACACAAGATGGCCAATATTCAATAGCCTCTTGGACATGAGTGTTGGTCTTGTTCACCACAGCATCCAATGTATGGCTAGTACTCGTGGTGTTTATCATGGCCTCAATACACTTACCATGATGACATTGGATCCTTAGGTCGCTAGAGACCCCTAAAATAATCCGCTCAATAATTTGATGTTCGACATGGCTACCACAATAACTTTGCAATCCATGTATTAACATTATAAGCTCAGTTGTAATTCTTTGTATTGAAGGTATATTGTTTAACGTGCTGCCTGGTCATTTGCAACTAGGCGAAGAACATTCACAACTTCCCTTTGGATCACAACCATGATAAATTTATTAGAGGTTAATATCTATCTGCAAGGTAACCTGCCGCTCTTTCAATTAATCTACAATATCACTACACTGATTTAGTAGAAAATTGTTATTGATTACTTCTCTCTATATGGTAGAAATATCAATAAATTTTGATGGTTGAACTGCAAGTGCGGGTGTAGAAGGTACGACGACTTCCGTTAAGAACTAGTACTGGGTTTAGGTGATCCCAATCTACGCAAAAAGCCCATCTTGGACTATGATCGGGTATGTCAGCCGAGTTTTGTTTGTTCTCTCAAGCGAACATCCTCACAGGGAAACGACGAGGACAACACACTATGCACCACACACTAAATACTAGAGTGTTGGTTGTTCTCTATAGGCATGTTGGTGAACATAATAGAGGAGAAAGAGAACTCTAGAGATTTGGAAAGCATAACCAAATATAGCTAGGTAGTGGATGTATCACCCTCCTCCCACATCTACTTAAGTAACTGACTAACCAGGGTAAACATGTGACAAGAGGCTATTATGATTGGATTCAACCTCCTATGTGAACTTAAGGAAATGGAATTGACATAAACACAACATACAAAACTTCCACCTCAGCTACAGGACCCCTGTGAACCACGCCAACACTTCACGTAGCTTTCCGTTGGGTCCCACTGAAGTTTTTGATCACTTGACCTCTGGACGCTCTCATGTTATGGGCATGCTAGCGTCTAGGGACCTCTGGATGCTCCCATAGGCCTACAAGCTAGCGTCTAGGGACCATTTTGTCTAGTTTTGTGCTAGCATCCCCAGGATTTGAGCCACTTTTCTAGGCTCAGAGCCCAAGTCACTGCCCAAACTGGAATGACATCTTCAAAAAAGTAAAATAACAGGGGAAAATGATGCAAAAGCAATTAGATAAACAAGCCCTTAACCAGACCCCTACTAGCTATGACAGGCATTTTGTAAAACATATCTCAAACATGTAATCTACAGGTGTAAACAACTGATTTAAACATATGGATCTTATACTTATATGAGAATTGATAAGAACCATTGTTCCCTCATGTCACTTTCTGCATTATCAGTTATTAGGTCATAGATACATTGTCCATTCATTTACAAGTAAAAACATGATGGGAGCCATACATAGTTGTTGTCATAAAATATATACATAACCAGTATAGTAACAACAGAAATACCATAAATACATCAACCATAGAATCCAGATATAAACCAATACATTTACACATGAAAACCAAAGGGATGAATTTCTCATTAATGAATATAGAAATCTATCAGGGATGGGACTACCACATTCCACCTGACCATAGATTTGTTGAGCCAAATTTCTCTTCAGCTAATCACCCCCATGCCATATTCCAAGCATGAATGTGTTAGCGCTCAAATCTACCTTAGGCTGAAATAAGGTAAGACTCAAGACCACATCAAACCACGCTTAGCCTCATAGCTAGCCCTACGAGGACAGGAAAGGGCTCTCTCCGGGTCAAACTCAGCAAAAGATAATCGAAGAGGCTCGAGATGACCGAATTGATGACTGATTTTAGGCTAGGTATGAAGTACAAAGACTGTGAAATTGAGTTTTTGAGGTTTTGTGGAATTCAAGGGAAAGGCAATTTTGGGTACAGGGATGAGGCACAGCTTTTGCAGAGGTCTACTTGGGGCAAGATAGGCGATTGTTTTGATGCCTTAAAGCAAGTGAGATGAATAGATCAAACTGGTGAGGAGCTAAGGAGAGCAAGGAAGTCTCAAGGATTCTCCTTAAACTGAAGAAAACATAGAAAATTAAACAAATTTAAAGGCAGAGCATAGCAAGTTCATGGATTCTACCTTAGCACTTCATTTTTTAATTACAGAAGATTAAATAAAGAAAGTGGTACACATACACAACTTACAAGTACTGAGAGAAACACACCATCAACACATAAAGCCACATGAATCCTAAATAGTGCTGCACAACCCTGGTCTTTCCTTTGCCAAAAATGCAGATAAGATATGTACAATAGAGTGTCAAGCTATTCCAAAGAGTCCAACCCTGAAAATGACTCAGAAAATACATAATATAGGCAAGCCAACACATTCCCTTGCCTCTAGGAGTCAAGCTCATCATCCTAGGAGTTGTTTCAACCAATTCTAAACTAAGCACTACAATTTAGGCAGTCAAAACAACTTGCCTCTATAAGTTAGGAAACCAATTCATTCATTACATTTTTGCTATTTTATGAATGAATCATCTAGAATAGGTAAATAAGTGTCAAATCAACATAAAGTTCCATTAATTACATCAATAAGGGTTAAAAATCCCATCACAAGTCAAAACTGGTCAAACTGGCTTCATCTGCTACGCTGAGGAGGAAAACTGTGCCAAAAAACCCTGTGCGCCGCGTGCTTGAGCCCTGTGCGCCACGTGCCTTTCCACCTACGTTTTGGGCACTTCCCGGCATCCAAATTGAGCTCAGCTTGGCTTGTTGGAAGCCCTAGATGTCTACTTCCTAACCCAAGTGGAATTTTCCAATTTGGTGCCCATTTGACCCTCCAAAACTGCATTCTCCCAGAAGTACTTCCTGCTGGTGCAAAAAGTGGCAGAAAGGTGATTTTCATGATGTTTTTGAACCTTTTGGTCACCCAGAACTTGATGAAATGTCTTGGCAATGGCTGAGCATGTGTATTTCATCATGAAAAATCCAAAACTATGAGCCATCTATGATTTGGACCTCCCCATCTTATGGGTCGCGTGCTGCGCGCTACGCGTAGAGCCAAAAAACCTGTTTCGCAAGCCAAAAATTTTGAAACGACAAAAGTTTCTCCAAATTTGCCCAAATTTGGAGTGAAGACCCTCCATCATGTATCATGCTCAACTAATGAAGCCTCGGCTAAAACTAGAAGCGAATTAGGCCTTTTGCGTTGTTTTTGCGCTTTGCTCAAACGCCTCTTGAGGATCTTCATTCTCGCTTTGCAAACATGCATGCGAGCCCAATAGTGAGTCTTCATGTGGCAAAGCATGTCTTTGTCCCTATTTGCCTTCGCCAACAACTTCTCCAAATGAGTGTTAACCCGGATGAGCATTGACTCTCGATCAATAGGTGTCAAATCACTGGATCTTCTTCGGGCCAATTCCCGGTCTTCCCGAATCTTCCGCAGCTCATAAAGTTCATGCTCATCCTTCAGCTGTTTGTTGCGCTGCTCCAAGTAGTTGATCACCCATTTAGCCATTTGCAATTTCTTTTGTAGCGACTCATTCTCGGCCCTTTGCTCTCGGATGATCTCCTTGAGCTCTGAGTTAGGAGACCTAGCATCAATGTCAATGATATCTGTGTCCTGGCATCCTGAAGGACCCTCATCAACCATAGGTCTGTTGCCCCTATCCTGAATCTGTACCTGTGCTGAAGACGGAGGCGAGACCCCTTCCACATGATGTGGAGATAATACTCGCTTTGCTGATGATGTCAACGAGACCCGTTCCACCTCGGGTGGAGATATTACTCGTCGTGCGGCTGCAAATAAGGCCCTGTGGCCTTTCTGATATGTCACATATACTGGAACATCAACATGCTCGGTCTCAGGAATATCAAACTGTTGTGAAGGCCCTCCCTCTTCATGAACTATCTCTGGAGGAGGCTATAGCGCGGAAAAGAAATCACGGGAGATGAAATCCTCCCAAGCAATACCCTGCTGTACCAACTGATGCATCACTATGATTTTGATCAATGCATAGTGATATATACTCCTATGCTGATGTGTCGGGCTCTTCCTCTATACTAAAGGCACCATCCTCTCTATGTTACGACACATGAAAAATGGAATGCTCATCATACGTACCCGTGTGAAATGAATCAACAAAAGGACATGATATGCATAGAGACACGAAAATCTGCCCTCACAGCTGAAATACCGAATGATGAGCTTCAACAATGGTGCAAACTCATCTTTCAGGTATCTGAAAGGAAAGGCTGCGCTCAGGTGTTTGATATATCCGGGCTTGATATATGGCTCATAGTAATACCTGTCCAGCATCTGGTGTTTACTCCATTCCTCCCCCACATTTGGTATCCCGGTGGCCTGAGCAATAGTGTCAGGTGACAAGGTAAAATCCACTCCGGCAAGGTTTACATGACCATCCTATAGATGAATAACAAATAGATGGACTAGTTCCCGATGATGCTGAGTTTGTGAGATCATCTCACAATATTGGTGACATGATTGGCGCCGAAAACAATCCATTGCAAGTGGGTAAGCTTGCAATTGAGCCAAAGAGGTAGGCTCCTCCCTAACATACTGTCCACTTTTGCCACCTTTGTGATATCTCCAAGGCACATTAGGCACATTGACCTCCGGTGTAGTGTCACTATCATACTCCTGCTCATATTCGGACTCGGTCTCTGACATGTTCTTTTGGAAACAAGACAGCTGGAATATTTATGTATGCTGATATAGAACTGTGTGCTAAAATTTGACTGTTGACTTTTTTGTCTTTTTATCAAAATGCTGTGACCAAGGGGACATAAATGTACAAGGAAATTGTTAAGAGGGGAAAAGATTAGGGAAATGGGGAAAATGAAAACATTAGGAAAATGGGAAAATGGTAAAGAGAAGGGAAAGGGCATGGGAATTTTGAAATTTTTTAGGGTTTTGAAATAAGGTAGGGATTATATGGTTGTAGTAGAAGGGAGGGTTTAGGATTTTGAGAGAGGAAGGTGTAGGATTTGATGAGGAATTATTGGGAAAAATATTGGGGAATATAGGAAATGGGAAACAAGGGAAATAAGAAACCTTCGCAACATGTATTTTGAAAACCCTACAACAAACTTGGCATTTAGATTCTTACAACAACTTTGATGGACATGGAGGGTTTTTATGCTTGGTTTTCATGACAAATATATCATAATTTCTTTATATAAACCATCCAAACACCAAGAACAAGCCATGAGTGTAGGCCTACCTGCGAATTGATACGTGAGGAGAGGTTTTTTGATTGATTTTTAGGCAAGTTTGAGCATGAACTTGAATGCGCCGCGTGCCTCACCCAACACGTCGCGTGCTCTAGATACGCCGCATGCGTGTTAAAATACACTGGAAATTGTTGTCTGATGCGCCGCGCGCCTATCCTGATGCGCTGCGTGCCCTGGAACTAACCCAAACTGCTCATGAACTTGAACAATCACCTTTGAACGATGCTCTTGGCTCTCAAAATGTGGAATGGGTTGCAAATGAGGAGAAATGCCTTGATATAGCCTCCTTTTTTAATTTTTGGTTAATGAAAACCCATTTTCTTATGTTTGGTTGTTGACACTTTTTCAAAATTAATAAGCTCTGACCTTTTTGGTTTTCCCTTTAAAATTGATTGAATTAATGATTTTCTCTGATAATTTTTGCAGGGATAGCTCTGATATACTCTGGCAAATGAGACCAAGGCTGCACTTGAACAATTGAAAAACTGAAAATTTTGACAATTTTTACAAAAATGAGGTGGCGACTTATCTTCAAAATAGAGTTTTGAAGAGAATTCCTTATTCATCTACACAATGATGAAAACTATTGAAGTGATGATCTATCAAAGACATCCCTCTAGCCTGCTGCTCTTCTAAGGCTTTCCAAGACTAAACTGACTCAACCCTAGACCTAGACCTAAAAATTTAAAACATGACTGTAAATGACTTGTGAAGCTTTATGACTTAACCTGAACCAGTAGTGCCATGCACGAAGGGAATGAATGACACAAACCACTCCATCAAAGTTATGGCATGCCTAACGAAATGCAACTGATGAAAACTGGTGGGACACCTAAAACATGAAATGCAAAAAAGAGCTTTGATCTCTGATGGAGGGATAACTAGACCGACTCTAACATTGGCTCCAATGGGGATGGTAACTCCTTAGAGATGCCAAGAACCGCAGATCTCTGTAAGAGCTAGACAATGCCTTCACTCATTGGGCGATGGAGTCATTATTGCAATACACACTTTTGAGAATTTGACTGAAAACCAAAAACTGCTTTGACCAAACTAGACTCGAAACTAAAAGATTTTAGACAACTGACTTGACAAACTTAGACTAACTAACCTTCATTTTCAGAATTATAGCCTTCACCTCGGGCCCCAAACTGAAGATGATAAGTTAGTTTACATGTGCAATAGAACAAAAGTAAAATGATATGTACAATGATGATGAAATGAGCAGAAGATACTCAGAAGTATTATCTCTTTAATAGCTAACCATTAATCGGCCCTCCAGGACATTCATCTCCATTCATCTCTTTGAAAAGGAAAGCGTTTTGGCCACGATATGCTGCAATCTTGTAAGGTCCCTTCCATAAATTTTCAAATTTGTCATGTTTTCCCTTGTCTTCATGTCAAGCATCCCATCTCAAAACAACCTCATCTAGCTGAAATGTGTCCGCCTTTGCTTTCCGGTCATAAATCTTTTTGATGCACTCCTGCAGCTTGCAAGTGTTTTGAAATACCTCCTCCCGTGTCTGCTGTAAATGAATCATCTGATTAATCCTTCTCTGCATAGGATCTTCCTCACTACCCGCTTCTTGAAGTAATTTGACTACCGGGACAGCAAGCGAAGTGGGAAAAACCGTGTCTGTTCCGTACACCAACTCGAAAGGAGACATACCAATAGACTTTTTCTGACTCACCCTATCAGCTCATAGTGCATTTATCAACTTCTTGTGCCAACCCTTTTTTCTCATTTCCAACAATTTCTTAATGATATTGACCAAAGATTTATTAGATGACTCCGCCAATCCGTTTCCTTGAGGGTGGTATGCGGTTGAATGTCCCAAGCTAATATTGTACTTATAACAAAACTCAATCATCCTTTTTGATTTAAATGTTGCTGCATTATCTGTGATTAACTTACTTGGACATCCAAAACGTGACAAAATATTGGTTTCAAGAAAAGAAATAATTACCGCATCCGTAGCTTATCGAGTAGGAATTGCTTCAATCCATTTTGTAAAGTAGTCTGTGGCTGTCAATATCCATCGATGCTGTCCTGATGATGCCGGATGAATTTCCTTGATGAAATCCAATCCCCACTACTGAAAAGGTGCACTGACTTCAATTGGTTTGAGAGGCAAAGGCTGGAGTTTCTGTTTGCCTTCAAAAATTTGGCATTCATGACAATTTTTAACAGCCTTATATACATCTGAAAATAATGAAGGCCAATAATAGCCTGCCCTTAGAATCTTGTTTGTTGTGGTCTTCCAAAACAGATGACCTCCACAATCCCCTCTATGAAAGTCTTCCACGACTCTTTTGGCTTCCTTCTCGACCAAACAGTTCAATAACATTCCACCCGGGTCTTTCCAAAACAATGCTGAATCTAGTATGTAGAATTTTGCAGCTTTCAATTTCAAAGTTCTACTTCTGTTTCTAGGCATTCCGGGAGGTGAAGACAAATTCTGAAGTAGCATACCAAGGGGAAGAAAGAAACATTTCAGATACCTGAACGGATGGAGTCTCCTCATATTCATCGGACATGGCAACATCAAATTTATGTCTAGGACTTACATATTTGTTTCAGCCATTAAATTGGCGAGTCCTTGACCTTTGATCAGCTTGGTGGGTTTAATCTCTACATCATACTCTAACAACGCAGCAATCAACTTACCCCGTCTGCCTTCTGGATCTGCCTGTACTAAAATATCTTTAACTGCTGCATTAGGAACATAAGCTAGAATATGGGAATGCAATATATACACATGGAAATATTTCAAGGCCTTTACAAGCGCAAGTGCTTGCTTCTCAATGATGTTATTTTCTATGCTCCACTCTTATAATCCGACTGAAAAAAGCAAGGGTTTTTCACACTTCCCTTTTGCATAATACAGCTCCAAGTGTGCTCAAAGTTAAATGAGAAAAAATAAAATTCCTGATGTAGTCTGGGCTTGATCAAAATAGACTGAGGAAAGAGCTAACTTCACTAAATTAAATGATTTCACCGCCTCTTCGGTCCACTTTACCTGACTGTCCTTTTTCAGCATGCTCGTGATTTCTCTAAGATGCTCCGCTAGATTTGGAATGAAGCGACGCAGAAAATTCAGTTTACCGTTAAAGGACTGTATTTCTTTCTTGTTCCGGGGCTTTTCAATTTGCTGAATGGCTTCAACACGTGCAGGATCAACACGGATGCCGTCTTTAGATATGATATGGCGAAGAAGTTTGCCCTCATCCATGGCAAAAAGACTCTTTTTCGGATTCAATGAAATGCCATATATTATGCACTTTTGGAAAACAATTTTCAAATGATACAAATGTTCCTCATCAGAATTTGAAAACACAATTAAGTCATCAAGGTAAACAACTAAAAATACATCTTTCTCATTGGCGAAAGCCATGTCCATTGCACGCTGAAAGGTGGCTCCTGCATTTTTCAAACCAAACTGCATCTTTGCATAATGAAATGTTCCCCATGGAGTGGTGAACGTTGTCTTGTCACGGTCATCTTCATGCACTAAAATCTGATTGTATCCTGAATAGCCATCGAGTAGTGACATCCCTGATGCTCCAACTACTCGCTGCAATATATGGTCCATTTTGGGCAGCGGATAATTGTCTTTTAAGGACACCTTATTCAAATTTCTGAAGTCAATACATAAATAGATCTCACCTGTTTTCTTTCTCACGAGCACCAAGTTTGATATCCAATCTGAAAATCGGATAGGCACAATGATTCCTGACTTATACAATCTATTTACCTCTTTTTCGATTGATGGTAGCAACTTCGGATTGATTCTCCTCAACTTTTGATGAAAAGGCTTCTCATTTGGCTTAATAGGAATAGTATGCTGAATGATATTTGTGTCATATGTTTTTAGATCTGAGTAATCCCATGCAAAAACATCAGAAAATAAAGACAACAATTTCACATATTCTGCTTTTACCTTTGGTGACAATGACTTTGATAGCTTTACCATCTTGGGATTCTCAGCTGTCCCAATGTTTACTTATTTAACACCTTTTTCAGTTGGTCTCAATGTCGGTTTGCAGGCCACATCATCTTGATCAAACAGCTCCTCTAAAGGAATCAATCCCTTAGGAATAATGTTGTCTTTAAGTTGCAGCACGTCCATTTGATTTACTTGTATATTATCACTACCATCATCATGCTCAGTATCTATTGAGGTATCTTTGAACTTACCCTTATTTTGCAGAAACTCATTGATCTCTTCATCATCTTGAAAAACTTGCCAACATCGCTGATTATCCGGAACAGTGGGACGGTGTTTCACATGAATCTCAAACTTGTTGCTAGAATTCATTGGAATTTTTAAATTTCTTGTTGCTTTATCAAGTCCATCAGCAACACCATTTTGTATGCGAGGCACACATGTCAAGGTATGATCAAAAAACAACTTCAAAATATCTAAGACTGCATTTCGATATGCTCTCATGCGAGGATGTTTGGCCTGAAACTCACCCTTAACTTGCTTTATTACCAACTCGGAATCACCATAGACTGCAATATTCTTCGCTTTCAGCTTTGTAAGAATATTTAGGCTAGCAATGAGAGCCTCATATTCCGCCTCATTATTTGAACAATCAAATGCTAATTTATAGGAACACACTCTCACCTTGCTTGGAACTTTGTCTTGAGCAGAAAAGGGACTTCGAATCCACACACCAATACCAGCACCATCACTACCTACTGTGCCATCGAAATCCATGGTCCAAAGACCATCTTCATCTTCCTCCAAGTGTCGAAATTGTGTTAGCTCTGTTTTTTCTTTTTGCTGCCCCTTATCCTCAGCTGTTTGCTCCACGGTAGCTTGCTTTTCTCCTCTTTTTTTTTGTAGAACTTCTCTGAAATTTTCAGTGATCTCTGGTATATCTTCCGCCTGAACTAATTGACTAGATAGATCATTAAAACTATCAGCAAATAGAACAAACGACTCCAAATCTGTATGTACATAATTTACAGGATGATTGGTTGGCTTCTCTTTACTAGTTATCATGTATTTCATCTTTTGCTCTCGATATAGCTTTCTCATTTGACAGAAGACTGGAATTGTAGCATAAGAAAAGTCTAACTGTAGAGTACCCTTCAATTTAGCCCCCCAAGATCTTGAAAGTAGCATCCCAAAACGTGGAGGAATGTCCGCCACAACCACATCCATCAAGACAATTTTCACTGGAATTTGTTCTAAGATAACAACCAAATCTTTGATGAGCCCGATACATCTCACACGACTGGAATCAAATGAATACAAATCATGATATTTCCTTGTTATGTCTAACCCCAGCTTCTCCATGATCGCCTTTGGCATCAAATTGTGCGAAGCACCCGAATCAGACATAGCATTGTGCAAAACATATTCATGCAATCTCAAACTGATATGAAGAGGAGGAACATCACTATCAGGGGATTGACCATCCAATGCTGGCCCAAAGATCAATTCTGGTTGATCATCTTCAACATTCAGCGTGTCAAACATGGGATCAAAATTCAGAATTTTAGAGACTTGACTTTGGTAGCTGCTGTTTTTCATGATTTCAGTCAAAGGAATAGATACTTTTAATTTGGAAATTTCATTTTCCAAACTAAATGTTGAAACTTTTTCGACTGCTTTGACCGGAACTTCTTTCCTATCTTTGATTATACGTGCCTGATTTGTCCTTTCTGCTGCTGATATCTTGCTCGTTGTGGGATCAATTGTCTCCTTTCCTTTCTTCTGTGGTATTGGTGAATCTGACTTTGGTGCTGTAGCTTCTTTTCTTTTCTGAATTGGATTGATGGGCACATCTTGGTTTCTCAATGAATACTTCTTCTAGTGAGTGGACAAGGCATTCAAATATCCTCTTTCGTAATCATCTAACTCTGCATCATTAGATAAGATAAAATCTTCATCTTGCTGGGCGCCTGAACTTTCTCCATACTCTTCTTCTTCAATGATGTAAATGGGTAGATCATTAGGAGTAAAGAAGTGGTTTTTGTCCCCTACTACATCAACATCTTCATTCGAATCTTGACTCACAAAATTCTGCAAAAGAGGAGTCTTGATCGGTTGCTGGGCTGTCGGCTCTTGTACTCTTGGTTCACGCTGCTTAATTCTGAACTGAGGTTGTTGCTAGCCATGGTAATTTGGATTACGAATTTGCGGTTCTGATTTGTCAAGGTTCAGTCTTTTGAACATCTCACGAAGCCAAGGCGGTTCTGATGTAGATTCTTCCTTTATAGTCACTCTTTTCTCTGCTTTCAACCATGCTCTCTTCTCATTCAGATTTGCCTCAACATTAACAGCAATATTTTGCATATCTTCTAAAGTAGGCAGATCTCTATCCCGTAATGAATAAGCCATCTCCAGATCAAAACCATCTGGGAATTTGAGAAGAGTTGATTTTCTAGATGGTCATAAATCATCCGGAATAGCATTATAAACTATATTGAACCTGATAATGTAGTCTTGGACAGACTCACCATGATTGCATTTGATATTATTGTACTCGGCATTGATCTGAAGCAGATCCTTTCTGAGTTCCCAACGATCTAGAAACTGTTTTTGAAGTTCAGCCAACGTAGGTATACTTCCAGCTCCCAAGCCTTTGAACCATTTTCTTACTTCTCCTCCGAATGTTTGCACAAACAATCACATAGTTACATCCTCTTCGTCAATCTCATATAAATCATAAAAAGTTGCCATTTTGTCTATGTGCAGCTGAGCGGACACACTTTGAGGAGTGCCATCAAATAAAGGAATCTTACTCTGATAGTCCGCGGGCATATCATGCAATTTCTGAGGTAAAGCGAGAGGTGCGAAACGAGCAGCCATTGCTCTAGGTGTTGTTGGCGGAATGGGTGTAGTTGCTGTATGAGGAGTATGCGGAGGTGTATGCGGAGGAGAAGCGATGTGGGATGAAGGAGGGGAATTGGCTGCAGACTCGGAATAAGTAATTATAGGTTGCACAGGAATGGTGGGAATGAAAGGCGGTTCAGTAGGAATTCTAGAGGTAGATGCCGTGACGGTTGATCCAATGTTTGCAGATACGGCTTCTAAGAAATCAGCAAGATTGGCAGCTTGGATGTCAGTCTGAAGGTGCCTCAAGATAAAATTTTCAATTAATTTATTGTGCCTTTAAAATTCAAGAGCTGCAGCAAAGTCAGGATTTGGAACAATAGAATCAAGAGCGTTTTCAGACTTGGTTTTAAACAATGAAAATTCAAACTTTTCGTCGAAAGCAAGTTCTTCAAGGTATTCAAAAATTGCAGGACATGAATGAGATTTAACCAAGGGAGTCGCCGAGCTTTCTTGACGGAGGATTTTTCGAATCAAATTGGGATTTTCATAAATAGGAGGTGGATTCGGATCTGGATTTTCTCTTGTATGTCTTTTTGAAGCCAGTGTGTTTATCAGAAGATCAAAAGAATTAAAATAATTTAGCCAATCATTTTCTAGACTCAATCATCCAAAGGTATAGAACGAACAAAAGTGCTGGGGTGATTTGCAAATCAAGGTTTCACAAGCTAACCGGAGATCGACTGAAGCAGCGTTTATCTACTTCCGCTTATGCCTAGCAAGAGCGTTTCGAAAGCTACCTGGCGTGACTTCAGACTCCGTCTAAGACTTGTGAAACACACTCATCAGCAAGCAAACCATTTGAAATTTCTCCCCAATGGAATCGCCACTATGTTAGCACTCAAATCTACCTTAGGCTGAAATAAGGTAAGACTCAAGGCCACATCAAACCACACTCAGCCTCGTAGCTAGCCCTACGAGGACAGGAGAGGGCTCTCTCCGAGTCAAACTCGGCAAAAGATAATCGAAGAGGCTCGAGATGACCGAATTGATGACTGATTTTAGGCTAGGTATGAAGTACAAATATTGTGAAATTGAGTTTTTGAGGTTTTGTTGAATTCAAGGGAAAGGCAATTTTGGGTACGGGGATGAGGCACAACTTTTGCAGAGGTCTACTTGGGGCAAGATAGGCGATTGTTTTGATGCCTTAAAGCAATTGAGATGAATAGATCAGATTGGTGAGGAGCTAAGGAGAGCGAGGAAGTCTCAAGGATTCTCCTTAAACTGAAGAAAACATAGAAAATTAAACAAATTTAAAGGCAGAGCATAGCAAGTTCGTGGATTCTACCTTAACACTTCATTTGTTTAATTACGGAAGATTAAATAAAGAAAGTGGTACACATACACAACTTACAAGTATTGAGAGAAACACACCATCAACACATAAAGCAACATGAATCCCAAATAGTGCTGCAAAACCCTGGTCTTTCCTTTGCCAAAAATGCAGATAAGATATGTACAGTAGAGTGTCAAGCTATTCCCAAGAGTCCAACCCTGAAAATGACTCAGAAAATACATAATATAGGCAAGTCAACACATTCCCTTGCCTCTAGGGGTCGAGCTCATCATCCTAGGAGCTGTTTCAACCAATTCTAAACTAAGCACTACAATCTAGGCAGTCAAAACAACTTGCCTCTATAAGCTGGGAAACCAATTCATTCATTACATTTTTGCTATTTTATGAATGAATCATCTAGAATATGTAAATAAGTGTCAAATAAACATAAAGCTCCATTAATTACATCAAGAAGGGTCAAAAATCCCATCACAAGTCAAAACTGGTCAAACTGGCTTCATCTGCTGCGCTGAGGAGGAAAACTGTGCCAAAAAACCATGTGCGCCGCGCGCCTTTCCACCTGTTTTTGGGGCACTTCCCGGCATCCAAATTGAGATCAGGTTGGCTTGTTGGAAAGCCCTAGATGTCTACTTCCTAACCCAAGTGGAATTTTCCAATTTGGTGCCATTTGACCCTCCCAAACTGCATTCTCCGAGAAGTGCTTCCTGCTGGTGCAAAAAAGTGGCAGAAAGGTGATTTTCATGATGTTTTTGAGCCTTTTGGTCACCCAGAACTTGATGAAATGTCTTGGAAATGGCTGAGCATGTGTATTTCATCATGAAAAATCCAAAACTATGATCCATATATGTTTTGGACCTCCCCATCTTATGGGTCGCGCGCTACGCGTAGAGCCAAAAAACTTGTTTCGCAAGCTAAAAATTTTGAAATGACAAAATTTTCTCCAAATTTGCCCAAATTTGAAGTGAAGACCCTCCATCATGTACGATGCTCAACTAATGAAGCCTCAGCCAAAACTCGAAGCGGATCAGGCCTTTTGCGTTGTTTTTGCGCTTTGCTCAAATGCCTCTTGAGGATCTTCATTCTCGCTTTTCAAACATGCATGCGAGCCCAATAGTGAGTCTTCATGTGGTGAAGCATGTCTTTGTACCTATTTTCCTTCGCCAACAACTTCTCCAAATGAGTGTTAACCCATATGAGCATTGACTCTCGATCATTAGGTGTCAAATCACCGGGTCTTCTTCGGGCCAATTCTCGGTCTTCCCGAATCTTCCGCAGCTCATAAAGTTCATGCTCATCCTCCAACTGTTTGTTGCGCTGCTCCAAGTAGTTGATCACCCATTTATCCATCTGCAATTTCTTTTGCAGCGACTCATTCTCGGCCCTTTGCTCTCGGATGATCTCCTTGAGCTCTGAGTTAGGAGAGATAGCATCAATGTCAATGATATCTGTGTCCTGACGTCCTGAAGGACCCTCAACAACCATAGGCCTCTTGCCCCTATCCTGAATCTGTACCTGTGCTGAAGACGGAGGCGAGACCCCTTCCACATGATGTGGAGATAATACTCGCTCTGCTGATGATGTCAACGAGACCCCTTCCACCTCGGGTGGAGATAGTACTCGTCGTGTGGCTACAAATAAGGCCCTGTGGCCTTTCTGATATGTCACATATACTAGAGCATCAACATGCTCGGTCTCAGGAATATCAAACTGCTGTGAAGGCCCTCCCTCATCATGAACTATCTCTGGAGGAGGCTGTAGCGCAGAAAAGAAATCACGGGAGATGAAATCCTCCCAAGCAATACCCTGCTGTGCCAATTGATGCATCACTATGATTTTCCTCAATGCATAGTGATATATACTCCTGTGCTGATGTGCCGGGCTCTTCCTCTGTACTAAAGGCATCATCCTCTCTATGTTACGACACATGAAAAATGGAATGCTCATCATACGTACCCATGTCAAATGCATCAACAAACGGACATGATATGCATAGAGACGTGAAAATCTGCCCTCACAACTGAAATACCGAATGATGAGCTTCATCAATGGTGCAAACTCATCTTTTAGGTATCCGAAAGGAAAGGCTGTGCTCAGGTGTATGATATATCCCGGCTTGATATATGGCTCATAGTAATATATGTCCAACATCTGGCGTTTACTCCATTCCTCCCCCACATTGGGTATCCCGGTGGCCTAAGCAATAGTGTCGGGTGACAAGGTAAAATCCACTCCGGCAAGGTTTACATGACCATCCTGTAGATGAAGGAAAAATAGACGGACTAGTTCCCGATGATGCTGAGTTTGTGAGATCATCTCACAATATTGGTAACATGATTGGCGCCGAAAACAATCCATTGCAAGTGGGCAAGCTTGCAATTGAGCCAAAGAGGTAGGCTCCTCCCTAACATGTTGTCCACTTTTGCCACCTTTGTGATATCTCTGAGGCACATTAGGCACATTTTCCTCCGGTGTAGTGTCACTATCATACTCCTGCTCATATTCGGACTCGGTCTCTGACATGTTCTTTTGGAAACAAGACAGCTGGAATATTTATGTATGCTGATATAGAACTGTGTGCTAAAATTTGACTGTTGACTTTTTTGTCTTTTTATCAAAATGTTGTGACCAAGGGGACATAAATGTACAAGGAAATTGTTAGGACGGGAAAAGATTAGGGAAATGGGGAAAATGAAAACATTAGGAAAATGGGAAAATGGTAAATAGAAGGGAAAGGGCATGGGAATTTTGAAATTTTTTAGGGTTTTTAAATAAGGTAGGGATTATATGGTTGTATTAGAAGGGAGGGTTTAGGATTTTGAGAGAGGAAGGTGTAGGGTTTGATGAGGAATTATTGGGAAAACTATTAGAGAATATAGGAAATGGGAAACAAGGGAAATAAGAAACCTTGGCAACATGTATTTTGAAAACCCTACAGCAAACTTGGCATTTAGATCCTTATAGCAACTTTGATGGACATGGAGGGTTTTTACACTTGGGTTTCATAACAAATATATCATAATTTCTTTATATAAACCATCCAAAAATCAAGAACAAGCCATGAGTGTAGGCCTACCTGCGAATTGATATGTGAGGAGAGGTTTTTTGATTGATTCTTAGGCAAGTCTGAGCATGAGCTTGAATGTGCCGCGTGCCTCACCCAACAGGCCATGCGCATGTTAAAATACACTGGAAATTGTTGTCTGATGCGCTGCGCGCCTATCCTGATGCGTCGCGCGCCCTGGAACTAACCCAAACTGCTCACGAACTTGCAAAATCACCTTTGAACGATGCTCTTGGCTCTCAAAATGTGGAATGGGTTGCAAATGAGGAGAAATGACTTGACATTGTCTCCTTTTTTAATTTTTGCTTAATGAAAACCCATTTTCTTATGTTTGGTTGTTGACACTTTTTCAAAATTAATAGGCTCTGACCTTTTTGGTTTCCCCTTTAAAATTGTTTGAAATAATGATTTTCTCTAATAATTTTTGCAGGGATAGCTCTGATATACTCTGGCAAAGGAGACCAAGGCTGCACTACAATTGAAGAACTGAAAATTTTGACAATTTTACAAAAATGAGGTGGCGACTTGTCTTCAAAACAGAGTTTTGAAGAGAAGTCCTTATTCAGCTGTAAAATGGTGAGAATTATTGAAGTAATGATCTATCAAAGACATCCCTCTGGCCTGCTGGTCTTCTAAGGCTTTCCAAGACTAAACTGACTCAACCCTAGACCTAGACCTAAAAATTTAAAACATGACTGTAAATGACTTGTGAAGCTTTATGACTTAACCTGAACCAGTAGTGCCATGCACGAGGGGAATGAATGACACAAACCACTCCATCAGAGTTATGGAATGCCTAACGAAATGCAACTGATGAAAACTGGTGGGACACCTAAAACATGAAATGCAAAAAAGAGCTTTGATCTCTGATGGAGGGATAACTAGACTGACTCTAACAGAATGCCGGACTCATAACCAACTAAAAAGAACCAAACAAGAATAGATGTTACGAGAGTTCTCCACCTACACCGTGACAAATTTGAGTGCCCCCTAGTCTCTCAATCTTTACCATAATCCACAATCCAATCTAGGGATCACTAGGCCCAAGAACCACGCTCCAAGATTTACCATACATCCCATCCTGGGACTACTGGGCCCAAAAGAGAGTAATCCACCTCTTGGCTTTACCGTATATCTCACCATTCATCGACAAGGATTCCTAGGTCCACCGAGGCACACAATCCTAGCTTTACTGCAACCCACAGTCTGACGCAGGGGCTACTGGGCCAATGAATTTATTGTGATCCGTAGTCTGATTCAGCGACCACTAAGCCATGTGTTTGTCATTTCGGAGATTGACCCCACTCAACGTCGAATCCATCCCGCAATCTAGCTCAACAGAAGTGTGAGAACCCATGTCAATAAGGCTATAAGGAAATGGCAAGGCTAGGCTGAAAAACACTGTCACACCTGGAAAAACACATGCCATAATAGCAAAGGCACCACATGCAATACCATGCATGGAAAATATATAAAGGAAATCACACATGCAAATTAGTACCTGCAAAGAATCCTGATGTAATAGCTTCATCCCGCTTTCCCTTGCTTGATCTCTACTTGCTCTTGCCTTATTTTCCTTTCTTGATCCAATGCCAAAGTGCTCCAAGAAAACTCCAAGTGCCCAAGAGTGAGTGATTGAGAGATAATAATGAGATAACTCCAAAATTTAACTGAAAAAAGGTTCCTAACTGATCCTTAGAAGTCTTTTTATTAATGAGGCCTCTATTTTCTTCATTTTCCATTATTTTCCTTCATTTTCCTCCTCACATGCAATTTGTGGCCTTTCATTAGGGGAATTTAGAGGTCTAAAATGGGCCTCCTAACAAAAATGTACAACCAAAACAAGGTTTATAAGAACCAATCGGATTCAAGATGATGATGTCAACCATGGAGAATGATTCACCATTTTTGGAGTAAAAAGGTAAAAATACTAAAAAATAATAAAATAATAAAACTATTTTTTCAACTCTTATTTTTAGCTTATCTCCCTAAGGTTTTACTCAAATTTCGAGCAGGAGTACTTGTTGGATGCAAAATTTAATTCTTCATCTAAGCGGTACACATGTTGCATACTTCGGGTGGACCATGCTACATGAAAAACGAGAAATACATGAAAAACACGATTTCTCATTTTTCATGTAATAGGGTCCATGGAAAGTATGGAACATGGGTACTCCTTGGATGAGGAATAAAATATTGCATCCAATGAGTGTTTCCGCTCGAAATTTGAGTAAACCCATAAGGCGATAAGTTGAAAATATGAGTTGAGAAAATGGTTTTTTCTTTTTCTTTTTTTCCTTCTAAAATCTAATGATGTAATCTAATCTTATTTTATTATTTCCACATTATTTTATGATTTCCTTAGGAGGCCCATTTTAGACCTCAAAATACCCATAATGCACCTCTCTTTCCTCCTCATTTCCATTATTTTCATAAATAAATGTGCCAAAAAAGCCATTTTGCATTTGCAAAGCCTTAGCAATTGCCTTTGCCAATTTCTTTAGCCATAATAAACCAAATGAACACCCCTAGGATGTCTTTCCCAACATTCAGCTTGGAGTAAGTGTCCCATCAACTGTGACTATTATTTTTAACTTTTATTACATTGAATTTTCACCAGGGTTGTTACAAAACCCTCCCCCTTGGCAGACACCGTCCTCGATGTTCAATCACACATATACCTCAACAAAACTGCTGGAAAGAAAACATCTTATGGTGCTTTATAACATAGATCGATGCAATATTTACAATAATCACCCTACTGAATGCCAACCCACATGACAACATAATAACATGACAACATAATAACACGACAACATAATATCATGACAACATGACACTTATACCACTTATTGGAGCTTTATAACATCGCTCATAGAAGTATTTAAATCCATATACATATGTACATATACCAAAACATCATCGAAGCATGTACCAAAACATATACCAAAGACATGTACCAAAACAACATACCAAAACTGTGTTGCCTCAATCCGAAAATAAGGAAGGATACATAACATGCATCTAATTCGCCATCTCCCATGTAGTTTCATTGGGCCCAAAGTGCTTCCATTCTAACTTAACTTGCTTGATCACTCAGTTGCGAAGGATGAGCACCTTTTATGCAATATACATTGAAGCTTGGGCCGAAATTCTCCATCTGGTTCCACCTGCAATACAAACTAGTCAATCACATGATCAACATCATTAACATACTTTTTAAGCAATGACACATGGAAAACATCACGGAATTTCACTGTCGAAGGTAGTGCAAGTAGATATTCTACTGGCCTAATCCTCTCAACAATACTGAAAGGTCCACAAAATCATCGTGCCAGCTTGGCACATGATCCAATCTATAAGGAGCTCTTCTTCAATTTGATGCGTGTTAAATTATGGTATGTTCTATGCTTAGAGCAGTTTACTTGTTTTTCTTATTATTATCCACAGATTAGCAATCACATGTACATAAAGTAAAGTGCAAATAGAACATTTAATCGATCAACAGAAAACAGGTCAAGACAAGAGACAAAAGATGTGGCGGCTAGCCAGGGACAAACCCTAATATGGGGAAACCCTTTGATCAAATCTTCTTTTATCTTCAATAATTTAGCAGAGATAAATAGTACAAAATTCTAATTTATATCAATAGCAGCAAACCCTAGATCAACCCTAAATTAGGGCAGTCAATATATGTCAAACTAGAGGTCAGATGACCTTGATTCTGATGCCAAAAATTGCAGCCTTCCAAGGAGAATCAACCACACCAAACTCACAGTCAAAGAGGAGTCCACGCTGGTCAACGTTGGTCAAAATTCCTTTCTGCATCTTCAGCCCTAGAAATCTACGTCCTCTTTTCCACACATGAGAGACAGAGAGAGAGCTTTTCTGTGTATGAGAGAGAAGAGACTTCTTTCTACGCAGTAGAGAGAGAGATATATGATGAGAAGTGAAGTGTGCAAATGAGGAGAATGCTCCTTGTATTTATATGCAAAACATTGGGGTTGAATAGACATGATTGTTGGGCTTTTGAGCCTAAATAAGTTGATGGCCGACCTTGACAATTTGTCCATAATCAAAATAAATTCATATCTTCATAGATACTTGTTGGAATCGTATGATATTTAGATCAATCCTACACCTCTCAATGAGAGGAGTCTACAAATCATATCAGTATCCATAAATAAGGTGACCCACATGAAGTTTGGCCCTAGTTGCCAATTTTAACACTCCCTCTCAACTAGGGAGAACTTCATCTGCAATCTGTCGGATCGTCATTGCTTTCCATCCATCAAATGCACTGTCTTGTATGGCTTGACCCCTACTTGCTCTTCTCTACTATGTTCTGCTCTGCTCTACTTTGCTCGAATTATGAAGAAGAAGAAATTATCAAGGATGTATCATACCATCCTCCACTGACCTGAAGTCAGTCTCAGAGTGTGTACCACTCTCACTGGTCCCAAACTAGTATCATTGATCCCAGATCAATGAAGGTCATCCTAGCATAGGGAGTATGGTAGATATAATTATGCATCCATCAATAGAACTACTATGGTCCCTATCCTCATTTCCTTAATCATTGATCAGATGAGAGGTACTTCCCATGAGTCCAGCAATGTATGGGTAGGATGCCTCGACAGAAGAACTAATCCTACTATCCACAGGAGAATGAATCATCCTGTGCATTGGATGCCAGGGAGAACTAATGATCCTGCCGTACAGGAGAATGAATCATCCTGTTCCACAATCGCCATGGAGAAGGAATCATCCTATCCCACAGGAGAGCTAATCATCCTGTTCCATAGTCGCCAGGAAGAACGAATCATCCTAGCGAATAGGAGAACTAATCATCCTATTCCATAGTCGCTACAGGGTGTCACAAGGGAAGGTTGAACCTTTTACCCTATACAAAGTGCACCAACAGGGGATGGTGAGTCACCCTGTGGTCATATGTTGCTCCAAGAAGTGCCCCGCGCCCCCCTGGAGCTCCCAGAGCTTAGTACATCATACTTGACCCTCATCAAAGGGTCTCTGAACAACACCAAGTCGTTCTCAAAAAGCCAGGAATTTGACATTTCCTAGGGGCTTTGTTAGAATGTTGGCGACCTGTTCATTTGTATCGATATGTTGGAGCCTTATTGCTCCTCGCTGCACCATATTTGGAATATAGTGGTACTTGATATTGATATGCTTGAAGCGATCATGAAATACAGGATTTTCTGATAAACGGATCCCGCTCTGGTTATCACATAGAATCATGGTGGTATGCAATGTAAATCCAAACAGCTCACTGAAGAGCTTTCGCAACCAGACTACCTCACAGGAGGCCATGCTATTAGCAATGTTTTTTGCCTCGATAGTGCTCAAAGCCACCGACTTCTGCTTCCTACTCATCTAGGATATCAAGGCAGATCTCAAAGAGAAATAGCACCGGGAGGTGCTCTTTCGGTCCTACACATTGCCTGCCCAATCAGCATCAGTATACCCAAGTAGTCTCACATTTCCGGTAGTGTATCTTAATCCATGAGTGATTATGCCACGAAGATATCTCAGCAGATTTTTGGCACCAATCCAATGTGAGTGACAAGGCTCAACCATATGTTGACTCAAAGTGTTGACTGCAAAGCATATATCTGGACGGGAGTTCACCAAGAACATTAATGCTCTGATGAGCTATTGATACTTGATACCATTTCGTAAAATAGGTTTGACAGCACTACCACTTAACTTCTTAAAGTTAAGCTCCATCAGGGTAGTTACGGGCTTGCAATCCACCATGTCGAATCTTTCCAGTATCTTCACCACATACTTTCCTTGAGATGGGAAAGTCTCCCCTAGTTTATGCTAGACTTCGAATCCTAGGAAATAGTGCATGATTCCTAGATCTTTCATCTCAAATTCAGAAGCCATCTCCCTCTTACATTTGTAAATGAGAGGGTCTGCACCTGTTAGAAAGAGGTTGTCAACATAAAGCACCAGTATGAGGTTGGCATCACTTCTAGTAAATCCCAGCTTCATCAAGTAGCTATCGATCCTGTCATACCATGCTCGGGGTGATTGCTTTAGCCCATAGAGGGCCTTCTTCAACCTACACACATGATATTTTTTTATGATAAATCTCAAATCCTTTGGGTTGCTCCACATAGACCTCCTCTTTGATCGAACCATGTAAGAATGTAGTCTTGACATTCATCTGATGTAGGTTCCATCCTTGCGAAGCAGCAAGAGCTATGATTGAGCATATGGTGGTATATTGGGAAACAAGTGCAAATATCTCATCATAGTTTATACCTTCCTTCTGGGAGAAGCCACAAGTGACAAAACGAGCCTTATAATTTTCCATACTTCCATCAGCTGCATGCTTTATCTTGTAAAGCCAATTTGAAGTGACAACTGTCTTTTTCTGGGGTCTGGGGACCACATCCCAGACATCATTCTTCATAATAGATTCATATTCTTTGGTCATAACATCATTCCATACTTGATGCTTGACGACATCTGTGAATGATGAAGGTTCATTTTGTATGATTGTGCTCATGATGGTTAGGTATCCCTGATACCTGTACGGATTCTTGCTTTCACAGAAGGTTCCTCATGGAGTAGTGTGTCCTTCAGCATCATCAAGTGTCTCCGTAAGCCATGAAGGCCTCTTCCTTGAAGAGGAAGGCTCAAATGGTGGAGGATCAATAAGATCCAAGGGTTCTTCCACATCAGGCATTGTCTCATCTTCTTTTTCTTTCGGTTCCCTGGTGTCAGCTTCTTGAGATCTCCTCAAAGTAGAAAGATTTTCCACCTTGCTAAGGGCCATGTCTTTGTCAAAGGTGACATCATGACTAATCTCGACTTCCCTTTGACCAGCTACATAAATTCTATATCCCTTAGAATTTTCACTAGAACCCACAAAGATTCCTTTCTTTCCAGATGCACCCAATTTATTCCTTTTCTCTTTCGGCAGATGAAAATATACAGGGCTTCCAAAAATTATAAAATGAGATACGTTAGGTTTCTTATCGATGAACATTTCTTCAGGAATTTTGGAACTAATGCTTGATGAGGGCATCATTTTTGTACATATACGGTGGTGTTTGCAGCTTCAGCCTATAGGAACTTCAGAAGTCTTTGATCATGGAGAATACCACAGAAAACTTCCATAATTGTATAGTTATTCCTTTCTGCCACACCATTTTTCTTAGGAGTATATGGTGTAGTAATCTCCCTCTTAATGCCAACCTCTTTGCAGAAGTCATGAAACTCATTGGATTCATATTCAGTCCCATTATCAATCCTTAGGATCTTCATATTATTTTCGGTTAGATTCTCGATCAAGGCCTTGAAGTGTCAAAACCAGGAGAACACTTCATCCTTATTTTTCAAGAAATATATCCAAGTCTTGCGAGAATAATCATCTGTAAAGGTGAGGTAATATAAATATCCTCCCAAGGAGTTCACAAGAATCATACCCGATATGTCTGAGTGAACCAACTACAATATATCAGAGGTCTTGCTTTGGCTTGAGGTGAATGGTATCCTTTTGAGCTTTCCTTTGGCACATCCTGGACATACACCTTCTTGCTCTAATCTAAACTTAGGCATCCCGCTCACCATTTTTCTTACATCAGGTAGAGCTTTATAATGAAGGTGAGCAAACCTCCGATACCATAATTTGGACTGAAGAGATGTGTCACAAGACATGACACCCAATGGACTTCCTTCGACCTAATATAATGAATCAACTCGAAACCCAAGAGTAAAAGCATCTTTAAGGTTCTTTTTCCATACATGTACCTTTCCATCGCTGAAAGCCACCTTATAGCCTTTGTCTTCCATTGCCGAAATGGACACCAGGTTCTTTTTGAGATCAGGTACATATAATACATCTTGTAAGTGGTTTATATTACCTTAATTCAATTGAAGAGTGACATTTCTTATGCCTTTCACAAGATATTTTGAATTGTCTCCAAGAACAATTTCCAGGTTGGTTTCTTTCTCTACTAGATTATAGAGAGCTTGTTTGTAACCAGTGAAGTGCCTTGAGGCACCACTATCAATAAACCAATTTCCTAGTGAGTTCGAGGGAGCAGTGGTAGATAGAGCAGCTGGTAGATAATATTCATCTTGCTTATTGTCAACAGTGTTCGATTCATACCTGGAGTTTCTTGCCTTCTTGAATGGTTGTCCTCTTCCTTGATTTCTAGCACTTCTTTTACCTCGGCCATTTGACCTGCCATTTATTTGATTGCCTTGAGAGGGATTTTGATCATCATCCAGGTGTGAGTTCCTTTTATTAGGACACTACCTTTCATAAGGTTTATTGCAATGGTAACATCGTCCTTTTCTTCCACCCTTTGGTCTAGCCTTTTCTTTGGATTTAGCCCTGAAATCATTTCTTCTTTTAGCATGAGAAGAAAAGGCAGCGGGATGACCTTTAAGTGTGGAAATTTCCTATTCTTCCATCCTTTGTTCTTCTGGAATGCATCTTGCCATTAATTCCTCAAATCCAAGAATTACATTATTGTTGAGGAGAGTAGTCCTGAATATATACCATTCAGATGGTAGTCCTCCAAGATTTGTGAGTGCCATTTCCCTGTCAGGAATTACTTCCCTAATAGATAGGAGATCATTCTTGATCTCGGTGATCCTTAAGAAATATGCTTGCATATTTTCATATTTTCCCTCCTTAATTTCCTTCAGCATATTTCTAAGAAATAGGACTTGATTTGCCTCATTAACTTTAAATAAACTCACCAGTCTATCGTAGATTTCCTTGGAGGTGTTCAGCTCAGAAACATAGGCCACCAAGCGCTTGTTGATATAGTCCCAGATGATCTTCTTTGCTTTGACTTCTCCCTTGGTCCATTTCTTCCTAGCAACAATGGATGCATTTGATGGAGGCTCAACAACTCTGTCCCTTTCACATGGTCCAACACTTCTTGTTCTTCTAATGTTAGACCGAGAGATATCTTCCATCTATGGTAGTCAGACTTCTCATGGAGTTTGTCTTCAACAGGGAAGTGTGTTGAGGACCTCATAGTTCCTTTTAGATAACCTTGCCAACCTTCTCTTTGGTAATTGCTCTTGCTCTTGCTCTTGCTTGGGCTTTGTCTTCACCTCAGCTCTGATACCATGTTAAATTATAGTATGTTCTATGTTTAGAGTAGTTTACTTTTTTTTCTTATTATTATCTATAGATTAGCAATCACATGTACATAAAGTAAAGTGTAGATAGAACATTTAAACTATCAATAGAAAACAGGCCAAGACAAGAGACACAAGATGTGGCAGCTAGCCAGGGACAAACCCCAATATGGGGAAAACCTTTGATCAAATCTTTTTTTATCTTCAATAATTCAGTAGTGAGAAATAGTACAAAATTTTGATTTATATCAGCAACAGCAAACTCTAGATCAACCCTAAACTAGGGCAGTCAATATCTGTCAAATCAGAGGCTAGATCACGTTGATTCAGGTCCAAAACTTACAGCCTTCCAAGGAGAATCAGCCACACCAAACTCGCAGTCAAAGAGGAGTCCACGCTGGTCAAAGTTCATTTCTGCAGCTTTAGCCCTAGAAATTTGTGTCCTCTTTTCCACACATGTGTGTGAGAGAGATTTTCTGCGTAGGAGAGAGAAGAGACTCTTTTCTGCACAGGAGAGAGAGAGATATATGATGAGAAGTGAAGTGTGCAAATGAGGAGAATGATCCTTGTATTTATATGCAAAACGTTGGCGTTGAATAGACATGACTGTTGGGATTTTGAGCCTGCATAAGTTGCTGGCCAACCTTGACAATTTGTCCATAATCAAAATAAATTCATATCTTCATAAATACTTGTCGAAATCAGATGATCTTTAGATCAATACTACACCTCTCAATGAGAGGAGTCTAGGAAAAATATCAGTATCCATAAATAAGGTGACCCACATGATGTTTGGCCCTAGTTTCCAATTTTAACGCCATCTCGCATGTAGCTTCATCCAGCCCAAAGTGCTTCCATTCTAACTTAACTTGCTTGATTGCTCAATTACGAAGGATGAGCACCTTTTCTGCAATATACATTGAGGCTTTGGCCGAAATTCTCCATCTGGTTCCACCTGTAATACAAACTAGTCAATCACATGATCAACATCATTAACATACTTTTTAACCAATGACAAATGGAAAACATCATGGAATTTCACTGTCGGAGGCAGTGCAAGTCGATAGGCTACTGGCCCAATCCTCTCAACAATAATGAAAGGTCCACAAAATCATCGTGCCAACTTGGCACATGATCCAATCTGTAAGGAGCTCTTCTTCAATTTGATGTGCAAGTACACATGTTCCCCAACCTAGAACTCCTTGAACAACCTATTATGATATGCATAGCTCTTCTGCCTATCCTATGTTACCTTTAGATTCTTCTTTGTAACCTGCATCTCCTATTCCATGTTTGTGCAATCAACACCCTGTTAACTAGATCGCTCCAACTGATGGGAGTATTGTAACTCCGCCCATACAATGCCTCGAAAGGATTCATCCTCTTTGAATCCTTAAAACCATTGTCGTAAGAGAACTCTACCAGTGTAAGATACTATTCTTACTTTTGTTGATGATCCATCACATACATCCTCAACATGTCCTCCAATATCTCGTTTACCCTCTTTGTCTGTCCATCAGTCTATGGGTGATAAGTTCTACTAAAGGCCAACTCTGTGCCCAACCTGCAAACAACTCCTTCCAAAACTTGGAAGTGAACTTTGCATCTATGTCCGACACAATATTGTTTGGAACACCATGCAATATGACCACATCTTTGATGAATACATGTGCTACATCGCTAGCTAAGAATGTAGACTTCACTGGGATGAAGTCTGCAACCTTTGTCAAAATGCCCACAAAAACCATGATGGGGTCATGTTGTCTCAGTGTCCTCAGGAACCCTGTGATGAAGTCCATGGAAATGACATCCAATTTCCATTATGGAATCACAATCGGTTGTAGCAGTCCACTTGGATGTTTACACTATGCCTTCACACATTGACAATCAAAACACCTAGCCAAAAAATCTGCTGCATCTCACTTTAGGTTCGACCAATAATAAAATCTCTTCATTGTGATCTGTGTCTTCTGATAACCTAGGTGACCTCAATATCGTTTCACATGAAATTCACTCAAGATCATCTTTTTGAGCTCACTATTGTCTAGAACATAAATCCTATCTCTAAACCTAACCAATCCATCTGCTATAAGGCAATTGTCCACATACCATGCACCTGCACCTATACCACTACCTGTAACTATACCAGTACGTTACTGCAACCTGTGCATAATCTCCATATATTTGACATCCTGCTAACCTACCTACAATGATCAGGAGTTCAAAATTTGCCCAAAAATCAAAGTTGTCAGAATGGTTTGGAATCTAAACGACTGCGTAGTGCTCATCGTCCTGAATATGATGTAACTCGTTTCACGTGAAATGAACTCTATATGCTCCCAGAAATGTGATATATTCACTTTGTCAAATAGGTAAAAATTTGGCATGTGGCTGACTGGGATGCTAACTTGGCATCCGTACTGCCTAGGTGGAAAAAGTAATATTCTAGAAATACTCCATTGAATTAGTGAAGTCATATTGGTCCATGTGTTTGGGTTTCGGCCAATCAGGAGGTGACACATGGCGAAGCCGAAGGCCACCATGTGTCCTCCTAATGGCCAATTAAAATTTTGTGTGGAAAGACAAGTCAGAGGCCAGGCTCAACCTCGTGACCTCCCACAACACAGTGCAACAAGTTTCCAATCCGCCTACTCCTTATGTCTTAACATATAATGGAATCAGGTTAACGTTATAGGGTTTATCCGCCAAGGTTGGGGGGTGAGCGAACTTAACCACCACCACCCCCCCTCCCTGCCCCATATCAACACCTATCCACCTACCCACAAATAGTTATGTGACGGTCACCGCCACCACCACTGTGATTGTCAAACAAGTGCCTATGTGAACACGCATACAAACCATAAATGGCTATTGTGACGGCCGAAGAGAGGTGGCCAGTTTTGGGGGATAATTAATTGAATTAATATGTTTAAACAAGGGCAATAGTATCTCAAAACAGCTGCTAATTAATTAATTGTTAAATTATTAGAACTCACAAGGTAAGGATTTATTTCGAGATTAATGGTAGAAAACTATCAAAATTGAAAAAAAAATTGTAATGAAATGAATTTTGTATCTCAATATTGATGAGGGAATCAATATATAAAGCAGTTAAGTTAAATTTAATTGCTTTGAAGAATTACAGTTAACTAAAGCTAAATCTGTTTTATGTTATATTCTGAAAAAAAAAATATGATGTCTTCTATATATTAAAAAGAGAGTACATATACTTAGTATTTTCTGATCATCCTCAATCTTGAATAAAAAAAATACCTTTCAACACTGTCACCGGCAAGTAGCATAATGGTTTCAAAAACCAAAAAACCTACCACTTACATTTTGTCATATAGATCTATTCAAAAAATATTAAACAATTTGTAGTAAAAAAACTGTCCTTCAAAAAAACAAAGCATATAATTTCTTTATGTCAAAATCTAAAATCAAAGAAATTAGGAAATGTGAAAATTGCTAGAATCAAACCTGTAGTCTTGTCTGTATGAGGTATAGTGGATGACCCTACGTGTTCCAGTCACACTTTTTTTCAAAAGCATGCTCCCGGAAAATATGTGCATAAAAGATATGTTGAAAAGAGTGCTTTATAAGAGATATGTTGAAAATAGCGCTCTAAGGAATGAATGGGCTTCATCCAGTATGACATCCATGGATGTTGAAATCAATTGAGGCTTTTGATCCAATCAATACAGTTTTTTGAATCTCCAAATACCTGTATATCATTCACGTTAAGTCATTGTGCTTTATGCTATATTAATGTGCATATACACCACATACAAATACTAAAGTTAACTAAAAGTAACTAATTTACATGTAAACCAACATTAATATTTATGGAAAAAATCAAATTATATAATTATAGTAATAAGTAAATATGATAATTACATTGCAAAATGGGCTGAGTATAAAAAGAAAGCAAGGTTCCTTTACGGCGACCCAATGGGAGGAGCAGTGGCACTTCTCATCCATAGAAAACATGCTAACTATTGGAGTGGAGCTGTTTTGGTTGCCCCTATGTGCAAGGTATCATTTGTATGACATTTCACATTGCATGATTGAATCTTTATTTGTCCTCTCACATCGTTTATACTTATTGCATATATCAGAAGAATTAAAGCCTCACCATTTGGTTATTAGCATATTGAAGGAGTTAACTGTTATATTTCCAACATGGAAGTTTGTACCTACTGAGGATACTGAGGATATTTTAGACATTGGCTTCAAGGAACTAGAAAAGAGACACAAGGTAATGAATTGTATTGCTGATTTGTTTCATGTTTGTGAATTGTAGTCAATTTGTAGGAATTCTAACTAGTTTTCAGGGTTTGTCTCTTTTTACAAATTCAGTAAAATCCATATGTTTATCAAGGTCGACCTCGTCTAAAAATGGTTTACGAGCTTCTCATCGTCGGTATGGACATAGAGAAATAGCTAGACGAGGTACCATATTCGAACATTTAATTCAATCTGAAATTTTTTTGCAGCTACCTTTAATAAACCCCTTAACTAAATGGGTAGCACCCCTTAACTAAATGGGTTGTCACGGTCATAATGAATTATATGACGCAGGTAAGCTTGTCTTTTCTAATTGTTCATGGTGAAGCTGATAAAGTGACAAACCCATTTGTGAACAAATCACTGTGTGCTTCTGCCAAAAGCACAGACAATACTCTGAAATTGTATCCCGATATGTGGCATGGGTTGACTTATGGAGAACCTTATGGGCACATTGAAATGGTATTCTCAGACATCGTTACATGGTTAGGCATTAGAAGTGGAACCGGTGCTCTGAAGACACTGAATTGGAAACAGATGTAGAATCTGTAATGATGAAAGCAACAACATCCGAAAGCAAACGAAAGCTTGCCAATGACAACCTATACACAGATCTTATTAAATGAATAATGTAGAATACTTTTATTATTGGGAAAATATGATATAGTAATGAAACATTTCATGGCTTTTGTTAGTTAGTTTTGAGATAACCGATTCTATTAACATATGGGTTGAGGAGGGTTGATCTAGGGGTATTTACGCTGTTCAAATCACGTGTAATTGTATTTAGTTTTTGGGTCAAACCAATTTTTAATATAGTTATAATTTCGCCCACAAAGTTAATTAGTGACCTTTAAACAATCAAATACTTTAACATAACACTCTTGTATCTAGTTTTTAGGTCAAACCAATTTTTAACATAGTTAGAATTTCGCCCACAAAGTTAATTAGTGACCTTTAAACAACCAAATACTTTAACATAACACTCTATCACTATCCGCTCTATGCTTTACTAGCCATTTTCATTTTGTCTAATAAATATTTTTTTTTCCTTATCTAATACACCCCAAATAAAATAATGAGTCAATCATTAATTTATTATCTAGTACTTAATATTTACCTTTTAACTAATACAAACACACCACCTGAATTGAATTATATCATTAATTTATTATCTAGTACTTAATATTTACCTTTTAACTAATACAAACTACACCACCTGAATTGAATTATAACTATGTATGTGAAAAAGTTGGAAAACAGAGCCAAAGTAAGAGTATTGTACAAAGGATGATCCCATCAACTTAATAGTTTAATTACAGCTAGTGTGGGCATGTCTCTGACTGAAACAACATAGAGTTAAAGGTTTTTCATGGAACTCAACGTATTTGTTTTAGGAACCAAACATATTTCCACTTTTGTGGGATATACCTTTTAAATATCTCTTCTCTTTTAATGAGGGGAGATACTTCTACGTTGCTGCAAGATGGGAGTGCAAATTATTATAAACCAGAGCTTATGAAAATGTTATATCTAACACAAAAGAAATACTTGTATAATTTTTGAGTGAAAAGTAGCCTATGAAGAAGAGAAGTCAAATTATTATCGATTTTTATATGTACAAGTTATAATTGGGCATAGATCTGCTTCTTAATGGGTTTAATTTAGCATGACAGATCCATTCAAACCAAAAGTCAAGGTAAATATTTTTCAGGTTTTTAACAAGATAACCTACCAGTCAATAAATATAAATTATTGAAATAAATACAAAGTCCACTTACCTTTATGAAACCAAAATGTTTACAAAATAGAATGGGTATTTAAACAAGGGCGGTAGTATTTCAAAATAGCTGCTGCATGGTTTAAAATTCATGTTTATATTTTCTAATGATTATAATAATGGTAATAAATAAATGAATTAATAAGTTTAAACAAGGGAAATACTATTTCAAAACCAGTGCACATGCTTTAAAAATAATGTCTATATTTTCTAATGATTATAATATATTGTAATAAATAAGTTTAAACCAACGCAGTGGTTTCCTGATGGGGTGCGAACTCCGAGATATTCGAGAGTTGTGCCAGGTTTCTTTCGAGAATAAACATGCAAGTGGGAGGACAATTAGGGGTATGGAAGTACTCGAGCCAGTCTATTTGTGCGAGTAAAAGCATTGCTGGAGGAAGACATTTAAGCCGACGTAGATGGTTCAAGCATTACATATGCCTTGGAATGGGTATCCTAATGTGCAGAAGCCGAGCACCACCTTCTGTACAAAGGCCCGCCCTCTGAAAGTTGTGAGATGTCAAATCGGGAGGCCATGTGTTGTTACAAGTGCCGCGGAAAATTCCATGAGAAAAATATAGTATTTTGCAGTGTTTTTATTAAAAGTTGAAGCACATATTTATACAATTAGATTCGAAGGAGACAGTTATGTCTCCATAACTAAAATTATTGGAAATTTATTTCCTAATCATAACTATATACAATAATCCCAAAACATTACATTATTTTCCCCCTTAACCTGAAGGGACATCTAACATACCAAGTAAATATCTAAACTTTTCAAACTTTTCACGCCCCAATGCTTTTATAAAAATATCTGCAATTTGTTCTAAATTTGGACAATGTGTCAGAGGAATTGTTTTGGCCTATACATGATGTCGAATCAAATGGGTGTTGATATGTTTTGTTCGATAATGAAACTTTGGATTCTTGTCCAATTGAATTGTAGAAGAGTTGTCGACAAATAGAGGAGTTGAAGCTTTTTTTTTCTCGTTCAAATACTCAAGTATTTTTCAAAGCCAGATGATTTCTTTTGTAGCTTGAGCTCCTGCAACATATTCAGCTTCGACCGTAGAATCATTAGGAGCAGATTGCTTACATGATCCCCAATTGATGGCTTCTAATCCAAGATTAATCAAATAACAAGAAGCAGAGACTCCATTCTCCCTATTTCCATCAAAATCAGAATTTGAATAACTAGCCCATGGAAGTCTAAAACTTTGGAATATTTGATGCCATAAGTTTGGGTTCCTTTTAAATATTTCAGAACTCTTTTTGCTGCTAATCTGTTATTGAATATTAGTTTTGTTGTGCTAATTTCAACTTCAGATTTATAAACAAATGCTTGTCCATTGCTTCATGTACATAGGTTTTTTGATGGTGTTTGTAAATCAAAATAGGTAAATTTATTTCAAGTTTTTATGTTAGAATCATGAGAAGAATAGCATGAAAGACAAGTTCTGAACAACAACAAGTAAATGTACAACAAACCATCAAGAAACACACTTAACACGGTGTTTTGATAAAGGATTTCACCCCTCTTGTGCTACATCTCCTTGGTACAACTTCCATGGCTTGGGCCTCTGTATTTACTCAAAATGGAAAAAAGTTCTTTTACAATGCTCAACTACTCCTGAAACTTGCTTCAATGGATACAAAGCGTCCAAAAACCCTAGAGATGAATCTGCAAGCCCTATAATCTACTTCTCTTGAAACCTGCTTCAATGGACTCATAGAATCTAAAAACCCCAAAGATGACTCTACAAGGTCTGCAATTGGACAACAACAGATCTATGTTTGACCTCCTCTACTGGTGGCCCTAGGCTTCCTTAAACTTCAACATGGAAACTTCACGTACATAAGTGCCTCTCTGCGTCCAAAACCCATTCCATTGTGTTCCGAGCATCAAAATCGTATAGGAACACATTTTTTTGATCCTCATTTGGTCGAATTTTTCCAAAGTTATGATAAAAACAATTTTCTCCTAGAAAACCTCCTCTAAAACTAGAGGAACTCCAGTTAACTCCACTCAACTTGGAGTTTCCACTGAATCTGGAGGGTTTACCAAAACACCGCTGAAGAAGACTGGAGATTAATTAGTGTTAAGGGGAGTTTAATTAACTTTTAAACCTGGATTAGCACAAACCCGCATTCTGCTAATCGTTAACCCTGATGGTCTTGGTGGAGGCAGACACATGTGGCATTGAATGTCAAGGTTAGCTGACAGTTAGTGCAATACATACGTGGTTTCCCTAACTGTTACCTTGTGGTTAACTAGACTAGTCACATATGATGGATTGGAGCTTCAGGGTTATCATTTGGTAGCCATTGGATAGATAGCCATAACCATTACATGTTGGGTGGTGTTCACATGGGAGGGCTGGCCCTCCTCACCCTAAACTCCAAAACTGTTAAACAATATGTTTATGTGGAGAACATTCTAGGTAAGACACAATGGGTAGCAGAGATGGTTAAGTCCTTGGCCTGTGTAGAGGAGGTCATGGGGTCGAACCCCAATGTCTCCATAAAAATTTGATGTGCACCATAACTGACCATTAGGGAGGGAGACATGGCAGCCTACGAGCTCACCACTTGTCCCCTCCTCATTGGTCCACAATTAACCAACAGAACTTTCCAATGCACCAAACCTGTAAACCAACCACCATCTAACACTTGTCGAAACCTAATTGGATGTTAACCATCTGTTGACCTTCCCCAGCGATCTGCCACATCAGCAGTATAGACTACTGACTAGGTAGGGTCCATGGATGACCAACATCCAATCAGGTTTTAGCAAGTGTCAAATGGTGGTTGGTTTACAGGTTTGGTGTGTTGGCAAGTTTTCATTGGTTAATTGTTGACCAATGAGGAGGGGACAAATAGCAATCCCGAAGGCCACCATGTGTCCCTCCCCAAAGGTCGGTTATGGTGCACATTTTTGGGATGGGGTCCCTTGGGTTAGTTTTGGGATAAAAAGCCCAAATTTTGACGTAAAGTTGATAAAAAGATGTAAAGTGTCCGTGAATTGTGGATGTGAAGCGCATTGTTAGTTAGAAGTCAAAAAGTTTTTTACCCTCTTTTATGAAAACTTGAGTCAGTTTTGGAAGAAGTACCCATGGCCAGCAGACAATGGGATTGTATATATAGGTATGTCTTAGAGACTCTAAGGCAGATCTAAGTTTTTGTGTATGGGTACGGCGGAAGGTGTTTAGAGAGTAACGTAGGAAAGTAAGTCTTAGAAGGGGAAAAGGCTCTGCAGCTAAGTGTGTAGAGCCCTAGAGTAGTGTCCGCAGCTGAGTGCATGGACCCTTGTATCTGAGTGCCCAGGGAAGTTTGATTTTGTAACCTTATACTAAATATCAATAAACAAGACTATTGGGAAAATTCACATGTTTTATTTGTTTCTCTTTTTTGTTTATGATTACGATATATGTCGTAATGAATAATATCTTTAGGAAATAATTATGTATTGATGCGTGACTTTACTAGATCTGTCTTATTAAATGAACACAGTTAATTTTAAGCGGTTACGCGAATATCATAACACTTTTTGTTAGGTTTATTGAATACTTGGGTAGATCTGAGTACATATTGATCTAAGAGTAATCTAAGGTGCGCGTAAGTAGATAATTCATCTATTTAGGGTCCAAAAAAGCTAGTTGTATACCTCTGCGAAGGTATAAATGTCATTCGAAGGGAATTTCAATGCCAAGCCCCAAGGGTTATAGGTCTGCGCGGAGGCAGATCTAGTGCATAAAAATGCATCACACTGATCTCTAGATGTGGAAATTTGGTTCCAGCATCCCACCATACTCCTTTGGGTGAGACTTCAATCCATGCTAGTTGGATTGGTGCCGAAAGGGTCAGTAGTGTAGGGTTTTGTTTGGCGCAACTAACTATGATCTTGGGTCAGGACCCCTTAAGCCAACATGCATCAAAATTTTTATGGACGCGCCAAGGTTCGACCCCACAACCTCCTCTACAAAAGCCAATGAATTAACCATCTCCGCTACCCGTTGTGTCTTACCCATAATGTTCTCCACATAAAATTATTATTTAACAGTTTTGAAGTTGGGAGTTAGGAGGGGTAGCCGCCGGGCCAACACTCCCATGTGAACACCACCCAACATGTAACAATTACGACTATCTATCTGACGACTACAAAAACGATAATGTGAAGCTCTAAGCCATCATATGTGACCAATTTTGCTAACAAAAGGCAACTTTCAAGGAAACCGTGTAGGTATTGCGCTAACTGTCGGCTAACCATGACATTCAATGTCGCATGTGTCCACCTCCACCAAGACTAGTGGGGTTAATAGTTAGCAGAATGTGGATTTGCACTATTCCATGTTTAAAAGTTAATTAAAATTTGCTTAACACTAATTAATATCAATTTTTATTCAGTGATGTTTTGGAAAAACCTCTAGATTCGGCGAAAACTCCAAGTTTAGTGGAGTTCACTGGAGTTCCTCCAGTTTTGGTGGAGGTTTTCTAGGAGAAAATTGTTTCTGTCATAACTTTAACAAAATTCGACCAAATGAGAATAAAAAAAAGGTGTTCCTTGATGATTTTGATGCTCGGAACACAATGGAATACGTTTCATAGGTAGAGAGGCACTTCTTTACATGAAGTTTCCATATTGAAGTTTAAGGAAGCCTAGGGCCACCAGGAGAGAAGGTCAAGCCTAGATCAGTTGTAGTCCAATTGCAAAGCTTGGAGGGTCATATTTGGGGTTTTTGGATGCTTTGAGTCCATTGAAGTAGGTTTCAAGAGCAATAGAGCATTGTAAAAGAACATTTTTCCATCTTGAGCAAATACAGAGGCCCAAGCCATGGAATTTGGACCAAGGAGATGTAGCCCAGGAGGGGTGAACTCCTTTATCAAAACATTGTGTTAAGTGTGCTTCTTGATGTTTTGCTGTACATTTACTTGTTGCTGTTGAACACTTGTATTTCATGCTATTTTTCTCATGATTCTAACATAAAAAATTGATATAAATGTACCCATTTTGATTTACAAACACCATTAGAAAACCTATGTACATGAAGCGATGGACAAGCATTTTTTTATAAATCTGAAGTTGAAATTAGTAAAACAAAACTAATATTCAATAATAGATCAAGTTGGTATCAGAGAAAAGGTTATTTTCTTGATCTCTTGAGTTTTGTGGAAGTAGGGTTTTAATGGTTGTAGATTTGTGAAGCTTTTTGATGCATTACAAGTGTGATGATAGCTTCAACAAGTGATGTTTCTAATCCATATTCCTTAGCAAGATTCTTTGATGAAGAGATGTTGCAAGAGCTTATCATCATGAGAGATATGGTGCAAGAGCTATATGAAGATAGGAAAGAGAACATTATACTTCAAGAACAGTTGATGGCCATGAAGGAGGAGAAGCAAGAGCTTCTTGAAAAGATGCATAATATGGAGATTCAACTCCATGATGCCAAGGAAACCATAGCCAAGTATTTGCAAGAAAAGGAGGTATTTAATTAAAATTTATCTTCAATTTCCTCTCAAAATGAAGGTTTTGGTGCTTTTGAAAGACACACTAGAGGAATAGGGTCCAAATTATTGATGGAGATGGGCTATGAAGGTAAAGGGTTAGACAAACATGCACAAGGCATAGTTGAGCCAATTTTTGTTGAGGAAAGGCCTAGGTATTTGGATCTTGGTTATGGACAAGCTTGTGAAGTCTGTGTTCATGAGGAATGCAAAAGTTTTATACCCACTTTGCAAGAAGATGCTCATAAGCATGCAATTAGTGTAAATGGCAAACAAGAGGATTTTGAAAGCTCTAAGGTTATTGAAATCATTCTTGGTGTTCCGAAGAGAGCCACTACCTCATCAAATTCACTTCCTCAAGAAGGAAACAAAGGTGAATGTGCAACGTATAAATCTTCCTTTAATCAAGTTCTTTTGATTATGATAAACATGGTAACTCTTCACATAAGATTTGGAGATATTTTACTTGTTCTTTTTGTGGTTTGAATAGCCATACTATTTCGAGGTGTTGGAAGAGGATAACCATACACATGAAACTTTCAAAACAAAAGATACAGAAATCCAAAGGTCCATTGGATAATGGAAACCATGCTGAAAAGAATATGCAATTAATTTTCACTCATTGCCATAAGCGAGGTCATCTTGTAGACAAGTGTTGGACTTTTCATCCAACAAGTCATCCATGACATTTGAAGAAGGTGGAGAGAGATTTTGGCAAGAATGGAAAAGGGGATTCCATAATTGATGTGGGTCACGATGATACACATGATGAAGTGCAATTGAAATAAGCACCATTGAAATGGTTTGGAAGGAGATGGTTAGATTTCTTAACCAAATAAGGCCTTGCATTTCTTTTGATAATTGATGAAAATCTTTACTTAGGGATTCATTTCCTATTATTTTCATTTCCTTATTGATGCATTTCCTTATTATTTGGATGCATTTCTTTTCTCCTGAAAGTATGCTGCATATTGCATGAATCCAAATGTTCAAAAGTAGAGTTATGTTGACTCACTTAGATGCAGCAAAGATGGAAATTTGCAACTACAAATTTGTGTGCATGTTGCACTTGCATATTTACGCTAGGAAGATGTTTGAAAGTGGAGTATGTTGACTAAATTTGTTGCAGTAAATTTGGTCATTGCATCTCTTTAAGTATTTGTACATATCATTGGGATTCTTGTACTAGTTATTGCACTTGTGAGAGAGAGTTGAGAATTGTTATACATACATGAGATTTTGTGTGTGTGAATAGTGGACTTTTTAATAGGTTCATTGTGCTTCAACATGCACGAGTGTCGGCTTGTGTGGTCGATTGATTGTTACATGTATGTTATATCGACTTGGAAGAGTTGATTTTGTCTCCAAAGATGAAAGGTTGATGTGACGAATTGTTTCATGAGAATGTGGAATTCTTGTTGTAAATCGTCAAGTTGTTGTACATGTTTTGCTTGACTTTAAAGTTAGTTGTTTGTAGAAGCATGTTTTTTCGACTTGTGTTTAGTCAATGTTTTATAACATCTTGGTGTATAAAAAGATGTAACAGTACATGGCGATGTTCACATGATGTGACATTTGTTGCTTTGAAGAAGCAAAAGGAAGAGGTCGTCAAGTTATGTTCTTGCATGAGCATTTTTTAAACACCATTAACCTTGAAAGGTGTGTTTCGTGACAATATGTCGTAAGATTTTGGAAGGACCATGCTTGAGAAAGAGGCTCATGATTAGCCTTCATTCTCAAATCATGACATGAGAAACATGTTAATACTAGAGGATGATGGAATCAAGAAGCAAAAGTGGAAAAAAATGCCAAAAAAACATTTACAACCATTGTATGCGATTTGATGTGTTGATGCCAAGAAGAAAAATAGATGGCGAATGCATTCTTCCAAATGTGGAATTTGGAACCATGGAGTGGTTTCCAAGGAGAAACTTGCATCAAATGCATGTGTTGCAAAGGAGGAACATGATTCTCATGGGAAGGCCACTAGTCATCTTTCCAAGCACCGAGGGATTGCTTTGGCACAACAGGGTAATAAGAAAGAAGCCCACAATGGTTGGATTGGGTCAGTAACAAAAGGAGAACAATAGTTAAAGTGCCAAGCCATTTGCAAGGCAAGGCATGTCAGTGAACCCAAGTGGTTGTCATGGAGAATTTTCCTAGTAGAATCAGTTGATAGAACTTGGGAAGGAGAAAAGTATTCATCTCTCATTAGATAGCTAGCCTTTTTGGGTTCAAAAGCTTGTCAATGGGAAGGAGTGATCAGAATCTAGATTAGGGGCAAAGATTAGCTCAAAAATCAAAGTTCTCAAAATCACCTAAAACCCAAACGACTGTGTCTGTCTTGGAAAAAAATCCTAACGCAACTCATTTCATTCAAAATGGAGTTTCATGAGGAAGATAGGGACCAATGACCACTGCCAAAACAAAAGAAATTTTTGCAAAAAAAAATGTACAGACGCACTGCTGATTGGGTAGTGACTGTACATTTTTTTTTCAAAAATTTCCTCTATTTGGCAAAGCAATTAGTAAGCTCTATCTTCCTCATATGAACTATGTTTTGAACGAAATGAGTTGTGTTGGGACATTTTGCAAAGACGGACGCGATCATTCAGCGTTTAGGTGATTCTGAGAACTTTGATTTTTGAGCTAATCTTTGCCCCTAATCTAGATTCTGATCAGCTACTACCCAATGCCCCTGACAAGGATGATGCAGAATTTGGAAAGTATTACAACAACAAAAGTTATATCAGGACAAGTAAGAGATAAATAAATCAAACTTCCAACAAGTTTCCTGTACTTTGTTGGATCTTCAAATGGTTTGCCTTCTTTTGAAGTGAATTTCAAATTATGCTCCATTGGTGTAGCAACATCATTACAATCAATCATACTATATTTCTTCAATAATTTTCCAACATATTTCTTTTGAGAGATAAAAATATGTTGTGGTTTTTGATCAACTTAAATTCCAAGATAATAATGAAGTAAACTTAAATCTATCATATCAAAAACCTTTTGCAATTCTTCTTAATAGATGATATTTATTCATCATTGTTCCCCGTGATCATTAGATCATCAAAATAAACAACTGGATATACAACTAGCCTTCTAATTTTCTTAACAAAAAGAGTTGCATCATCTAGGTCAAAATGCTTATAATATTAACTTAGGAAGATGTTCAACTAGTTTCTCATACCATGCACATGGCACTTGTTTCAAGCTATACAAAGACTTCATTAGTTTTCATACCTTTTGTTATTTCCCTTTAATAGAAAAACCTTCTAATTGAAACATGTAAACATCTTATTTCAAATCCTCATTTAAAAATTCACTTTTCACATCCATATGATGAATTTTCCATTCGTTCTCAGCTGCAATAACAAACCGAGATCTAACAGTGCCCCATTTCTCTATAGGATAAAATGCCTTTGTATAGTCAACACCCTATTTCTGTGCATATCCCTTTGCTACATGTCTTTCATTGTGCTTATCAAGTGAACCATCAACTTTATACTTAGTTTTATAAACCCTTTTGCAACCAATAGGTTTGATGCCAACAGGAGGATCCACCAGCCTCCATATGCCATTTTTTATGAGAGCATCATATTATTTTTGCATTACATCTTTCCATTGATCATAACTAGAAGCTTATTCAAAATAAGTAGGTTCACAATCAACATAAAAATTAAATTCACAATGAGAATAGTTACCCGAAGAACTCCCCGTCTCAAACTCATCATATTTCCTTGGAAATGTTCTAATACGATTTGATCTTCGTAGAGGTTGTGAAGGAAGTTGTTCATCTTGTAAAACAAACTCTTCATTACTTTATGTCCTATTCTCAGTTCTTGCTATCTCTATCCCTATTGTCCCAGTAGAAACACTTGCATCAACCAATTTCTCTTCAGCAACAGAATTATTATCATCATTAAGAGAAGGAAAATTCACAGACTGATCTAATATGGGAATCCCCCCTTCAAGATGTGGAAGAATATTATCTGATTCATAATAAAACTTCTTAGGCACAAACTTCTCTAATTGATTAAGTTTATTATCAATAATGAGTGTATCTTTATCAAATTCAAGAAATACTACATCTCTTGACAAAATAAACTTCTTATTATCTTATCATACAATATGTATGTCTTAGAAGTCATAGAATAACCCAAAAATATACATTTTCTTCTTCTTTCACTCAACTTATTTATTTGTTGTTTAGGAATCAAAGCATAACATTAAGAACCAAAAATTATGAATTGTTGAACAACAGGAAGATGATCATACCACATTTCATATGGAGTTTTGTTGTTGATAATAGAGGAAAAACAGTGATTTCTAATATAGGCTGCACAAAGCACTGCTTCTCCCCAAAACATTAATTTCACATTCTTAAAAAACATCATTGATCTAATCATATTGAGCATTGTTTTGTTCATTCATTCTGCAACACCATTTTGTTGTGGATTATAAGGTATCGTGGTTTGGTGTTTGATTCCATTCTCTTACAAATATCTTTCAAAAACATGTAAAGTATATTCTCCCCCATTATTAGTTCTTATAGTACCAATATTAAGCTAAGCTTCATTTGTAATCAAGAGATGAAAATTTTTAAATACATCAAAGACTTGTGATTTTTTTTTAAGAAAATAGACCCAACACATTCTCGAATAATCATCAATAAAAGGAAATATGTATTTATTTCCATTAGCATTTGGTACAGGCATAGGTCCACATAAATCATTGTTGAAAATAGCAACAAGAAATTCTATAAATAGCATCTTAGGTACTAGTGTTGGAAATAGCAACAAGGAATGATAAAATAGAAATGCTAAAAATAGCATTGCTATAATTAGCATTTCAGAATACATTCCAATTTTAGCTAACTCTGAACTAAAATTAGGAATTAAAATTCGAATTTGATCTTAGCAACTGTTTGTAAAATAATTAATTAATTCATCTTGAGTTAATTAGTTGTAGGAAATCAAACATGAAGTCTATGTGAAGACATGCAACAATTTCTCCATTGATTAAGTTATCCCTTGATTAAGGAGATCAGGATGAGTTGTACTTTGAGTTGTAATTAGTTAGCTCAGTTATCTAAGTTAAGTCCAATTAGATTAGTTCCAATAGTTTGTGGAACTGATTGTGGGTTCGGTTAGTTAATGCATGCATGCATGTAACTGCTGCACTTAAGATAAATGAATATTCTCTAATAAATAACTCATGCATGTTAGTTCAATCAGAGAACCAATTGAGATCAAAGGAAGGGACAATGTACTATCAGTTGGAGGAATTTTCCTATATAGGAAACTCATCCATGCAGAAGGAATTATCTCCTTTAGGACTACGCAGTTACTTTTGAGTTTAATGTGTTGTGTGAGAGGTAAATTCACACAGGTGGCAACATTTGACCCCAGGAGAAACTACGCAAGGAAATAGGAGGCTTGGAGGGCAAAGGAGAAGGTTTGTGAAAGACTTTGACTGTCTATGAGCAGCAAAAGGATTGTACTAAGAGATAGATAACTTGTGAGCTAAAGCTTTTTGTAATCCTGACATATTTCCACTTGTATGATATTACAGAGATCGAGGTTTTTAGTTGAGGATTTTCCCAGAGTATTCTTCTGTGTTCATGTGTGATTTCTTTCTCATTCTTAGTTATATGTGTTCTAATTGATCTTGCTTATAATCGATTCAGATTCCACAAGTTTGTTGTAGAAGTAGATCTTGTATTTTGCTTTAGTATATTGCATAATCTGTTGATCTACAGAGGGAAATTTCTACAATTAGAGTGTATGAGACTTAATTTCCTTGTAGATCTAGAAGTAGAACTCTGAAAAGACTGTTTGTGATGCTTCCCCAATATACAAGCATTACATGAAGTCAATTTTCTTTGAAATATTGGTAGTCCTCCCTTAATCCCATATTGTCTCAAAATTCTAATACTTTCATAAATAATATGTACGAAGCATGCATGTGACAATAAAGACAATGACAGAGTATCATTTTGTTGAACCAAATAATTAGTATTTAATGCAACAGACAACATACCTTTCAACTTCAATAATATATCTTCTTCTATACCAATCATTACAGTTTAATTGTCAGTTGCTCTTCGAATTTCCACTTTAACATCAAATATGTGAATGGAATGTCCTTGCTGTTATCCATGACAACCACTAAAAATAAATTTTAGTTGTATTAGTTGAAGTTTTCCACCACTGATCTTTTCATATATCTGTTGTTTTTCTAAAAGAGGTTGTAGTGCTTTATATTTGGAGATTAAGGAAGAAGAACAAGTCCATTCTATTTGTTTTGGAGAAATTCCCATATTCTCATCCCATTTCATCCTTTTCTTTCCTACTCTAACCATATTCACCCATTCCCACTCTAACCACATTCACCCATTCCAACTCTAATCGTAACCCATTCCAACTCTAGCCACATTTCCACATTCCCCTTTGAAATACTTGAAAACATTAATAAGCATGACGTAGTCCTTTTAAAGGGTGGGACTTGCATTATATCGCAATTAACCCTTTCCCTTTTGTGAAACCATATTCACCCATGTCCCTCCTCGACTTGTGATTGCTATTCAAAAATCACAAGTCTTTCCCATTGATTGCGATATTGCATAAACTTGTCACCACTCCTCCACCAATATTGAAAATCATCCCCCCGTCAATTGCGATATCGAAGTTTTTCGCAATTGTTATATCCAAGTCCAGTTACCACTCTGATCGTTGATTACGATATTGCAAGTCTTTCCTCCAGCTCACTGATTGCAACATCTATTTCGCTGCTGATTGCAATAGCCCTTCTCCTGGGGATTGCAATATAGTAATTGGGGGTCACACAACCATAAATTTATGTTCCGTTGAAGTCCTCTCCAACTTGTGATTGCGATGTGCGAGAACTCTCTCCGGATGCAACATTTTATGTGATGCATTCTATAAACCGTCACAATCGGACCGTCAGGAAATTATCATAAATCAATGTTAAGGGAACCTCCTCTTGTGTTGTCATTATGATGTAAAAAGGCCCAAATCAGTGACCCAGATCAACACATCCATTCCGCTTCCGCTCCATGAGACAGCGAGAGTATTTCTTAGTGTTTATTCAACATCATGGTTAATAAATGGAACATAGAGAAAAGTGGCAGCAAGATACAGAAGGTAGTGAAACAAAGACACAACAAGGCAAAGAATACAACAAGGCATTTTCAACATGTTTCAACAACAAACAACACAATAGATTTGAAGAGCTAGATGTTCGATTTTCCAACAATACAGTGTTGCACTTTAAATTATTGTAACAGTCCATATGACTCCCATTTATATTCAAACTCTGTTGTAACATAAATTGCTATGAAGGCTGGAATTTTTATTAATCGGATAGGATTAGATCTGACAGTTGTCGATTGAATCTAGCCCAGGTGGTAGATTATGAAAAGGGATCTCATCCCTATAAATATGTAGATTTTTTACTCTACACGGTGGGATCGATGATGTGAGAACCACTGTTGTATTTTCTTCAATTAATAGAAAATAAAATTGCAACATACTCTGTTTTAACCTGAGATTCATTCTAGTTTCAATCCCATCCCGTCATGTTCCTTTATTGTTAATAGTTTTCACAGTTTGTTGATTACTTGGAATTCAATGTTAAATTGCTTCAACTTACTTCAATCTGTTGTGATTATTATGAATGTCCTTATCCACATTATTAAACCAAAGATGCCTCAGTTTCCATAAAAAAAGGGTTGTTTATTGTTGTTTTTCTTTGATTGACTCCATGCCCAATGGTGGCTGCCCTCACACTCTTTCACATGAAAAATCAAATAGAAAATTAGATTTAGCCATTTACATTCTTAAAAAATATTGACAGAGCCCTCTTAGATTGGAAGGGGTAACTTACAATTAAAAGTTGGTTTGAAATAGTTACACGAGGTTGAAAGGTTGACATAACCCAACCCCCACTAGCACGATTGATAACATTTTGGTGCGTCTACCAGGATCTGAAAGGTTCCTTTTCTAGGATTCTTTTTGAGTCTCTTCATTCTGATTCCTGAGGGTAATAGGAAATTATAATTTTCAAAGGTTTTGATATTACCCTTGCGACTCCACTCTTAAAGATACTAAAGATCGAAGTTTCATGGTGACTCCACTGCTTGCAGATTAGTAGCTTGAGGATTTTCAAGATTAATTATACCACAAGTCTATTCCAGTCATTAGTGAAGGTGAAGTCTCTTCCATTTATTAGCTCAGGTGATGGATTCAATTTTATTTCTAAGTTGTCAATATATGATCCATTACTGATTTTGTTCAAGCACAATCAAGCAATGCAGGTGGTGGATTTCCTATTTGACTGGTTATACTGGAGATTTTATATTGCTTGAATTAAGCAGATGGATTTTCAAATATTAGAGTAGGTACATAAATAAGCTTTCCATGCAAGTATTTACTTCAGTTTTAGATTACATGTTGCAATTTTCATTTCATTTTGGTGAAGTGGGTTTGATGTAGTCTTCAAATTGGGATCAACCCAATGGTCGGGAAACTGGTTTGCTGGTTTTTTGTTGTAAGATAGGGGCGCAACATCCCCATGGGAGCCAATGTTATCCATCATAACCACTAAAAATAAATTTTAATTTTATTATTTAAAGTTTTCCACCACTGATCTTTTCATCTTTCTGTTGTTTTTCTAAAAGAGGTTGATGTGCTTTATATTTGGAGATTAAGGAGGAAGAACATGTCCATTCTATTTGCTTTGGAGAAATTCCCATATTCCCATATTCTCATCCCATTTCATCTTTTCTCTTTCCTACTCTAACCACATTCACCCATTCCTACTCTAACCGCATTCACCCATTCCAACTCTAGCCACATTTCCACATTCCCCTTTGAAATACTTCAAAACATTAATAAGCATGACACAGTCCTTCTAAGGGCCGGGACTCGTATTCTATATCATAATTGACCCTTTCCCTTTTGCGAAACCATATCTGCCTGTGTCCCTCCTCCGCTTGCAATTGTGATATTGCAAATCGCAAGTCTTTCCCATTGATTACAATATCGCATAAACCCATCACAACTCCTCCACCGATATCACAAATCCTCCCCCCGTCGATTGCAATATCGCAGTTTTCCATCGATTATTATATCCAAGTCCACTTACCACTCCGATCGTTAATTGTGATATCAAAAGTCTTTCCTCCACCTCACGGATTGCGATATTTGTTCCGATGTCAATTGTAATAACCCTTCTCCTGCCGATTGTGATATCGCAATCGGGGATCACAGTCATAATTTTTTGTTCTGCTAAAGTCCTCTCCAACTTACAATTGTGATGTGCGAGAACTCTCTCTGGATGCGATATTTTATGTGACGCATTCTATAAAACGTCACATCCAGACCATTGGGAAATTGTTATAAATTAGTGTTAAAGGAACCTCCTCCCATGTTGTGATTTCGATCTAAAAAGGTCCAGATCAATGACCCAGATCAAGATGTCCATTCTTCTCCCGCTTGGTGAGACAACAAGAGTATTTCTCAGCGTTTATTCAGTAGCATGGTTATTAAATGGAACATAGAGAAAAGAGGTAACAAGATACAGAATGTAGCGAAACAAAGAGACAACAAGACAAACAAGATAACAAGTCATTTTTAGCACATTTCAATAGCAAGCAACATAATAGATTCAAAGAGCTAGATGTGCGAGTTTCCACCAATACAGTGTCGTGCTTTAAATTATTGTAATAGTCCATATGACTCCCACTTGTATTCAAACTCTGTTGTAGCATAAATTCCTATGAAGGCTTGAAGTTTTATTAATCAGATAGGATTAGATCTCATAGTTGTTGATTGAATCTAGCCCAGGTGACAGATTATGTAAAGGGATCTCTTCCCTATAAATTTGTAGACTTTCGACTCTACAGGGGGGCGGGGCGGGGGGGGAATTGATGATGTGAGAACCACTATTGTATTATTTTCAATTAATAAAAAATATAGTTGCAACATACTCTGTTTTAACTTGAGATTCATTCCAGTTTCAGTCCCATCCTATCGTGTTCCTTTGTTGTTATTAGTTTTCACAATTTGTTGATTACTTGGAATTCAATGTTACATTGCTCCAACTTCCTTCAATCTGATGTGATTACTGTGAATGTCCTTATCCACCTTAGTAAACCAAAGATGCCTTAGTTTCCATAAAAAATGTTGTTTATTATTATTTTTCTTTCACTGACTCCATGCCCGATGGTGGCTTCCCTCACAGTCTTTCACCTAAAAAATCGAATAGAAAACTAGAGTTAGCCATCTACATTCTTAAAAAATATTGAGGGATCCCTCTCAAATTGGAAGGGTTGACTTCCAATTAAAAGCTAATTTGAAATAGATACACTGGATTGAAAGGTTGACACAACCCGACCCCCACCAGCCTGGTTGATAACACCTGTTGTCTTATTTTTACAAAAAACAATAAATTCCTTTGGAACTGTTGAATGTAAAGAACATCATTTAAAGTATAATGTGCAAATCCAATAATTTTAACTGAATAGAACCAATCCATGATGGTTGGATTTGAGACTTATTAGCAAAAATACACTACTCCATCAATATTATCATTGAAATTTTCAAACAAATCTCTTCTAAGGACCATATGACAAGTGACACCTATGTCTAAAATCTAACTGTCATACCATGAAGAAAAAGAGGTACTAAATATATATTCCATATTAAAATTACAATGGGCAACAACATAATGTGCATACTGTCCTTTTTCTGGGATTAGTTGATCTTTCTTTTCAAGCATTTGTTCTCTTCTTTCATTAATTTTCTCCCAGGGAATTCTACAATTTGTAGCAGTATGTTTTACCACATCTAAATCATTTTACATGGGTTTTTTTTTTTTTTTTTTTTTTTTTTTTTTGTCTATCTCCCTAAATATCCCCCCCTGCCTCTAGAATTCCTCCTTCCACGTCCTCTGCTACTCTTAGTATTTGTGACATATTCTTCTTAAGGTTTTTTGTCTTTTTGAGCAAGACATAATGTTTTAGTATTGGAATTATGTAATGTTTCTTTCTTGCCAAAAGCCTTCTCTCTTTCTGCAAATTTTCCTACTAATTTGTCAAAACCTAAATCTTTTAATTTCCCACTAGTTTGGAGAGATTCCAAGTAGTGTGAATAACCAAGGTAAAGAGATTTTATAAAGGCAGTAAATTGTAAATTCACTTTGACTCCAGTAGATTCAATTTCATTATTGATGGCTTTAATTTTACAAACAAGTTTTAATGGATCATTATATTCCATTTTCATATTAAACAACCTCAATAATAACTATATTATCGCTAATTCAGAATGTGAATCATAAAGCTCTTTCAATTTTTCTATTGCATCATATGTTGTTTTTCTTTGAATTATGTATCTTCTTACCTCTTCTGAGACTGAAGTGGAAATTAAAGCATAGGCCTTTTTATCCTTACTCTCCCATATTGCTAATTGTTTTTCCTTCATAGATTTCATCCCATAGATCATTAAAAATAAGTGTATTTTTTATTTCTTGTATCAATCCTAGTAATTTTCTTTTCCAGACAGAACAATGCCAACAAAATATACCAAAGAATTCATCTTTTGCATAGAAAGTAGCAGTGAAAATTGTAATTATACATAATTTCTTTCTTAA
>APFE030590378.1:200327-212263 GCA_000404065.3 Pinus taeda | reverse complement strand
AAAAAAAAAAAAAAACCTTTCTGTTTTCCACTGGGAATAGATTTTACTTATAAAAAAAAAAACTTTGTTTCAACTAATTATTAGTAAAACAAACCAATCCGATGAATTCTGATCAAGCATGAACATAAAGGTCAAGTCTAATTATATGGTGGAAAGAAACCAACATAAATTATTGGTCGCACAAATTCAGAACAAATCAATCATTTCCCAACAATCAAATGGATTAAGCTATGGTCCCAGGATCCTACGACGAACATTTATCCACCATGAAAGTCAAATCATATCAACAATGCTTTTCAGAAACAACATTCAATGGATGACATCCAACACATCCACTAATGGTTCGATAATGGAGATTATCTATCACACAAGTCCTCCGATCTAACGGTTCTTGGAGATACCTTGCTTGACGAGGTTTAACACAGGTAGTGGTCCCAGATAGTGATTTTTGAAAAAAACCATTTAGCATAAAAACGAGTGGTTGTGATTAATTGCAGGGGCACATGACTGATTTTTAAAACTTACCTCTTGTGGTGCCGTGGTGATTTCCAAAACTATCAATGCTTCTGCTGCGCCACCACCAATGTCGTTGCACCACCACCAATTCTTACATCTCTTCAATCAACTCCGTAGTGGTGTCGTGTCATGTGCAATCCACCAGGTCACGCCCAAGCCAGGTCACTTTGTGCACTCTATCAATTTCTCAACAAGTTGAAACATCTGCAACAATGGAGTTCAATCTAAACACTTCAATTTTCTTCCAAAACCTTGCTTTGATACAACTATTACAAGTTCTTGGTAATTCCATGAGAAAAATATTGTATTTTGTGATACTTTTATTAAACACTAAAGCACATATTTACAAAATCAGATTTGAAGGAGACATTTATGTCTCTATAACTTAAAATACTGGAAATATCAAATTAATTTCATAATCATAATTATATACAATAATCACAAAGGATTACAATAGATGTGACCCTACTAGTAATTGGAGAGGAGGATGCCCGCAAAAACTTATGGGAAGTATCTCCACTCTCGTCCCCCTCTAGAATCTCTCTAGAATCTTCCAAAACCTCAAGGTAAATCCATACATATGGTGTGGGGTGTGGTATAGAAGTTCATTTTGGCTACTGTATGTCTATTATTTTTTTCTCTCTAGAGTGTTAATTAGTGATCTTAGAAGGAGAAAAGAACCAACAAACTAGTTGCACCAAAACAAAGGGTGGTTTCCCCATCTTGAGCTCAGATCCTCACCCTCATTCTTATTTCTGCTTCGAGATTATCATATTGTGATTGTGTCCAGTGTTTGGTGATTTCAGGTGGTAGGCTTCAAGGTCTTTTATTGGGTTGGTTTGGTTTCTACCTGTGGAATTCAGGAGTGTCAGTTAAAACTGCGGTGGATCAACACTGTTTGGTGGAGGTGCGAAATAATGGAATGCAATTTTCTTATCTTTGGATGGGTCCTTTTCATAGGGGTGAGAGCTTTGAGGGTTTACAAGATAGGCCTATCTGGTGTGGGCGTTGACATAAAATTCTTCACCTCATTGTTGGTGTGGTGTTGATGAGGAGGTGGTTCACTCCAAGAGGAGATGCCACAATCTATTTGAATTGGGAAATGCAGTAGGATCCTGAGTGTGTTATGATCTATGGTGGTTATTTCTAGATACCATCTTGCATGGCCCCTAGAAAAATTCTCGCTCGACCCTCAATGAAAACATAAAGGCCTCTAGGGTGGCCCCGAGAGGACATCGTCAAGCCAAGGCACCCCAATCTGCATGTTCGACAAGGAACAAGGATGTGTGTGCTTTAGGCTCTCATAGAGGAGGGGTGGCAAACCCCCTCGTGCCACTCTAGCTCATCTGCAATAGTTTATAGAAGCTCAGCTCAAGATCTTCAAGAAGAAACATCGAGAGGAACACGAGGCCCTAATGGTTGTTTTGACATAGATTTAGTACTTTTAGTGTGACCTGTGGGAACATGTCGTGGTGGTGTGGCATGGGCACACTTGCATTTTAGAAAAAATAAAACAGTTGGAAGCTTGGCTGGCCCACCTGGAACAACATGTTGATTTATCTTACCATCCCCCATCCCTGTTGGGTGTGTCTTATATTATTTCCACTACTAGCCCCACACCCCAAGGGGGTGGAAGCCCCCCTGTTCATTACGTCTAGAGCAACAGGGGTGGTGGCAGCCCCCCTCTACAGGGTCTGGGGCAATGCCTTGGGGAATTTGTTTTGGACCCTACATTAGGTTGGCGGACCTACCTATGGTTTTGTGTGTGGTTTTCACACATGGTTTTCGGCATGATGGTTTTATGCCCATGGTATTTTGTAGATTTGGTCAAGGAAACTATGGTTATGTTCTAATCCAAGGTTAGGAGATTCAGTTTTATGGATGCTTCGGCATGCATATATATGAATTATAACATTGAAAGGAATATAATGAAAAATCAATCTAGTAGTCCCGGTTTTGGGATCCAGGGGAAAATCTCTGTGTATATTTGTTTTATGTTTTATGCTCTCACCATTGTTTATTTTTTGATTTTAGAATTTGTAAACAGGTAATTTCTGTACAGGATTAGAACCTACATCTGGTATCAGAGCTATTTTGGCTTCAAGGGGACACCTTTGCTACTAAGGTGTTTTTCTCATGCCTGTGGTAGACTGTGTTCAGTGGGAGATATGTGAGATCAATTCTTGTGGTGAAAGAAGATAGTGAGCAATGGAAAGATAGAGATCGGGAAATTTAATGGTCAAGTTTTTGAGTTGTGGAAACTCAATATGGAGGATCTACTAGTAGATAAGTATCAGTGGATCATGGTAGATTTGAGTACTAAACCAACGACAATATCCAATGAAGATTGGAAGAATTTGGATCTGAAGGCAAAGAGTAAAATACAATTGCGTATCTTAGATTCAATATTATTGAATGTATCAGGGGAAGCTTCGGTGAAGGATTTGTGGGACAAGTTAGGGAATTTGTACCAATCTAAGTCTCTGGTGAATAAACTGTTCCTACGGAAAATGTTGTATAACCTGAGCACGAAGGATGGAGACTCAGTGAAAAAGCATGTGAACACCTTTAATATTGTGGTAAGCGAGTTGTTATCTATTAATATAAAGATTTTAGATGAAGATACGTGCATCGGTTTGTTGTGTTCTCTACCAGATTCATGGGATAGTCTGCTTGTTGCAATAGGTAGCAATGTGATTGCCTTACAGTTTGATGAAATAATCTCATCCTTGTTGTCAGAGAAGATGAGACAGAAAGATACAGAGCATTAGAATGGTGATGCCTTGTCTATATGAGGATGTTCCCAGAATAGAAGCAAAAATAAATCCTCGAGTGGGGGATTCAAATCTAGAGGGAGATCTAAATCTCCAGGAAAACCTGTAAAGGTGTGTTGGAAATGCGAAAAAGAAGGGCACTTCAAAAAGGAATGTAGATCTAAAGCTCCTGAGAAAGGAAAGGCATCTGATGATGTTCCTTCTACAGAGGCGAAAACTACCTTAGATGAAGGTGGGGATGTGTACTTGGCTTCTTCTTTAAGTACGCATGTAGATCATGAGACATGGCTGATTGAATGAGGTGCATCCTTTCACTTCTTTCCCCAAGGGAGTGGTTCTGTGAGTATGATAAATATGATGGTGGTGATGTATTTTTAGGGGATGAAAGGAAGGCTAGAATTGTCGGTCGCAAAAAATTCAAGTGGAAGTTGCAAGGTGGAAGAATTAGAACACTTCCAGGTGTTTTGCATATTCCCGCATTGGCCAAAAATCAGATTTTTATAAGGAAGATGGATGATGCAGGTGTAAAAACAATGTTCAAGGAAGATACCTGCAAGATGGTTCGGGGAGCACTGGTATTGATGTGGGGAGTTCGTATTGGAACTCTGTACAAGCTTCAAGGTAGCAATGTTATTGATGGGTGCAACAATTCTATGGTTCCTGAAAGTGGAGAACAAAATCTAGTGATCTCTTGAGAAAAGACCATGCAACGGCATCAAAGGCTTGGAAATATTGGAGAGAAGGGCCTTCGAACACTTCAAGGTAATGGTATGGTAGAAGGTATGTCTAATTTCTCTCTAGATTTTGATTTCTGTGAAAATTGTCACATATGGGAAGCATTATCAAGTGAGTTTCCCCTCTGATGCTAAGAGGGAAAAACTAAGATTAGAGCGTGTACACAATGATATGTTCGGACCCGTGTCAGTTCCATCACTTGGTAAGTCTATGTACCATGTATCAGTTATAGATGAGTTCTCAAGGAATACATGGATATATTTTCTCGGGAAGAAATATGAAGTCTTTGATAGGTTTAAAGAATTTAAGGCTCTAGTGGAAAACTAGACAGAGAAGAAGACAAATATGTTGAGGACAGATAATGGTGGACAGTTTTGCAAGAAAGAACTTAAAGAGCTATGTAAGAAGTGCGGTACTTTACAACAAAAGACTACTTCAGACACACCTCAGCAAAATGGAGTTACAAAAAGAATGAACAGGACATTGATGTAAAAGGAAAGAAGCATGCTCAGTGGTGTCGGGTTAGGACAATAATTCTCGGCAAAGGTGGTTGAGACTGCATGTTACTTGGTCAATAGGTCACCTTCATCAATGTTGGAGGATAAGACTCCACAAGAGGTATGCACTGGTAAGAAACCATTTCTTTCACATCTGAGGGTATTTGGATGTGATGCATAAGTACTTGTTCGAAAGGAGAAAATAACCAAGTTGGATAGTAAATCTAAAAGGTGCATCTTTATTGGGTATAAGGATGGTTTAAAAGGTTATAAGATTTGGAACCTAGAAACAAGGAAGGTTGTGTACAACCGAGATGTGGTGTCTAGAGAGATGAAATATGTTATTAAACATGAAGTCCTACCAAAGCAACCTGAGAAGATAGAGTTTGAGCTAAAGGAGAAAGAATCAGACTCTACAATAGAAGAGGAATCAAAATATGAAGAGATACAAATTCTAGCTGTGAGAAGATTGGTTTGAGAAAGAAGGCAACCATAAATGTATAGTCCATCTTCTTTCTACTCAAATTTTGTTTTATCTATTACTAATGATGATCACAAAACTTTTAGGGAGGCAGTAGATCCAGAGGATGGAAAACACTGGAAAGAGGCCATGGTTGATGAAATTACATCTTTGCACAAAAATGAGGCTTGGGATCTGGTGGAGTTGCTGGCTAGAAGGAAACCGATTGGCAACAAATGGGTGTTTAAGAAGAAGATGAATGTAGAAGGCAAGGTGGAGAAATACAAAGCTCGGTTAGTAGAAAAATGTTATTCCCAGGCGCCAAGAATTGATTTTTGTGATATTTTTTCTCCTGTTGCCAAGGTAGCTTCTATTAGATTATTTTTATTTATTGTTGCTACTTTTGATTTTTAGGTAGAACAGATGGATGTGAAGACAACATTTCTTTACGAAGATCTAGATGAGGAGATCACATGGAGAAACCTGAAGGCTTTGCGGTGAAGGGTAAGAAATAACTGCTATGTAGGTTAAAAAAGTCTCTGTATGGGTTAAAACAATCACCAAGGATGTGGTATCATAAATTTGATACATATATGCAGGGACTTGGCTGCACCATAAGCAAAGAAGATCATTGTGCGTATTTTAAATTAATTGGTAATCGTGTTATTTATTTGTTGTTGTATGTGGATGATATGTTGTTGATTGGAAATAGCAAAGATCTTATCCAGGAATTGAAGACCCAATTTTCCTCCAAATTCGGCGTGAAATATCTTGGTGCTACAAACTATATTTTGGGCATGGAAATTAACCAAGATTGGGAAAAAAGGAAGCTCTGGTTAAATCAAAGGAAGTATGTCGAGACAATATTACAGAGGTTTACTATGCAGGATAGTAAACCAGTGAAGGTTCCTATTCCTAAAGGTGTAAAGTTATCTATTTAATAGTGTCCCAAGACACAAGAAGAGGAAGAGGAAATGTCTCGTGTTCCATATGAAAGTGTAGTCGGTAGCCAGATGTATGAAATTCTTTGTACAAGACCAAACATTGCACATGCAGTGGGAGTATTGAGCAGGTTTATGTCAAAACTAGGGAAAGAGAATTAGACAACAATGAAGTGGGTTTTGAGGTATTTGCATGGCACTAATGATTATGGTCTGTGCTACCAAGGAAGACCCGGATTGGACAGAGTTTTGGAAATCTGTGGCTTTGTTCATGTAGTCCGGGCTGAAGATTTGGATCAGAGATGATCTACAAGTGGGTATGTATTTAACCTATTTCGAGATGTAGTCATTTGGATGAGTAAGAGACAGTCTATAGTGGCACTTTCAACTACAGAGGCAAAATACATGGTAGCCACTCACGCAAGCAATGAAGTAGTTTGGTTGCAGAGATTGTGTTCAAGCATGGGGTTAGTACAATGATATATAAGAATAGACTGTGACAGCCAAAGTGCAATTTTCTTGGCAAAGAACCTTGCTTATCATTCAAAGACAAAACAAATTGATGTTCATTATCACTTTGTAAGGGATATGGTTGAGGAAAAAAAGGTGTTGTTGGTAAAGGTGGACACTTTGAAGAATACTGCAGATGCATTGACAAAATCTGTGAGCACTGAGAATTTCTCTTGGTGTAGAGAAACAATGGGCATTACAGGGGTGGACCAATGACTAAGCTCTCTTGTGGAAAGAAAAATCAAGTGGGAGAATGTTGGGTGTGTGTTATATTATTTCCATGACTAGCTCCACGTGTAAGGGGGGGGGGGAGATAGACCCCCCGTTCGTTGCGTCGATTGTAGCAAGGGGATCACCGGGGGGGTGGATAGCCCCACCCTCTAGGGGGGTTTGAGGGGGCCAGTATTCCCCCTCTACAGGGTCTAGGGCAGTTCCCCAGGGAATTTCTTTTTGGACCCTATATTAGGTGGGCAAACCTACCTGTGTTTTTGTGCATGATTTTCAAACATGGTTTTGGGCATGATGGTTTTCTTCCCATGGTTTTTTATAGATTCGATCAAGGGAACTACAATTGATGCTTTGACATGTATATATATGTATTGTAACATTGAAAGGAATATACTAAAAAATCAATTTGGTAGTCCCAGTTTTGGGATCTAGGGGAAAATCTCCATGTATATCTATTTTATGTTTTATGCTCTCGCCATTTTATTTTCTGTTTTTAGAATTCGTATGCAGGTAATTTTTGTACGGGGTTAAAACCTACAGCCACCCACCCCAACCAGGGATTGGGCCTGGTAATCCTGCTTCCATCACTTCTGATGACTAATTATGTCCTTTGATGTTTGGTTGATTTTGATGATATTTTGGCATCCCTAGCCCTTGAGGCTATAGTAGATTAGCTTGGGTATTTTGTGGAATGTATGTCTTGGCCAATTATCTCACAGGGGCTTAACTCAATGAACCTATAACATAGCACATGCGTTAATGGCATACTAAACAATACCCTTAATTTGACTACATATTGGAAAATACCTCTAAAAATCACTTTATTTAACCCCCTACCAATATGAACCTAATATACCTTCCCAATTTAAAAATCCCCTACTTTCACTAGATATTGTACATTAACATATTATTTTCCCCTTTATATTTATATCCCTTTATTTTCATTAACAATGGTAAGTATATTATGCACCTAGAAGGAATAAGCTAAATACTAGGTAGTTGAAAACTTGAAAGTTTCAATAAAAAAGAGGCAAATATAAGTTGGTTTATTTACAAATACATATTATGGAAAATTTGAATGGAAAAGACATAGATTTGAACTCTCAATTGCATCTATCTTCTATTAAATACTGAAAAAAAGACATTACAATAGTTCAAAACAAAACCTCGATAACCAACACAATGGTGCACCTTTCATCTCGCTTATAGATAGGAAGAAGAAAGAAAGTACAATGAATATGGACACATGAAAATCCTATCCGGTTTGACTTTGTCAAATCATAGCCCTAACCTAATCAACTTGTGAACTATAGTTTCATGGTAATAGTGCCAAGTAAGTGTGTTTCCATCAATGTTAAGAAACCAGCTCACAAAAATATAAAAAAGATAGATCAACGACTTCAGAGTCAGCCTATTTGAGGGGGCAACCTCCTTTACATTACAAAAATGAAAAATTCTTGGATGATACAAATGACAAAACCTCCTTTCTATATATAGGAGTCTAAGGGGTCATAATATAATCAAAGTCGACATAACAATAATAATATAAGGCCCAAACAATAACAATCGTGGGCTTCTATGGGGCACAATAATAACAATATGGGGACAATAGGGGCACAACAATAACAATAAGGGCTACAATGACAATAGTAATGGAAGAATCACTAGTATTATAGGGACCTAACAGGACCCTCTCCTTCAAAAAAATGTTAGTCCTCAATGCTTGAGTAGTTCTATATGCTTCTGTATAAAATTCTCATCCTCCCATGTGGAATCTTTAGTGGGTATGTTCTTCAACTTGATGAGATACTCCGAAGTTGATCGATTTCGTAGTTGTCAAGTTCTTGTTTCTGTGACTGCTTCAGGTTCCAATATGATTTTTCATTCCTCGTCAAGTTCTCGCAATATTTTTTGAACTGGGAGCTTGTCACCAATAACCTTCTTTAAGCATGAAACATGGAAAACTGGGTGCACTCTGGAGGCTGCAGGAAGCTCCAATTTCTATGCCATAGTACCAATATTTTGCAACACCTTGTACGGGCCATAATACTTTGGTGATAATTTATTATCCTTCTTAGCTTGCTCGAGGGACATTTGTTTATATGGTTGTAGCTGTAGAAATACCCAATCAGCGACATCAAAACTTCTTTCACTACGATGTTGATATACCTGTTGATTCATCTATTATGTGGCAAAGTTAGGTTATCCTTTAAGAGTTGGATAAATTTTTGTTGATGCTTGACGTGATCTTCCACTACTTGAACCTTATAATTTTCTCTTAAATATGATGTGATAGACGGTGGGTGATGTCCATAAAGTTCCATAAATGGGGTCATTTTTGTTGCAATATGGAAGTGTTATACCACCATTTAGCCAGAGGCAACCATTTGACCCGTTGTGTCTATTTATTAGATACAAAGCAACAAAGATATCCTTCCAAATGTTTTTTCACTATCTCAGTTTGCCCATCAGAATGAGGATGATAAGATGAGCTATGAGATAATTGAGTACCATGACAAGAAAATAATTCTCTCCAAAAATTTCCAATGAAAATGGAATCTCTGTCACTTACAATAATCTTTGGGTTTCCATGTAGCTTTTGAATTGTTTCCAAAAATGCAGTACAAACTGTACTGGGTTTAAATGGATGAGAATGCACAAAAGTGTGCATACTTGGTAAGTCTATCAACTACCACCATGATGACACTCTTTCCTTTGTACTTGGGTAAACCTGTGATAAAATCCATTGAAACCTCCTCCCAACATTGACTTGTAATGGATAAAGGTTGTAATAGACTTGGGATCTTAATTGTTTAAAATTTATTTTGTTGGAAAACCAAACATTCCACCACAAACTTTTGAATATCAGATTTAAGGCCATCCCAAAAAATATCCTTCTTAACCATGTGGTAAATTTTTAAAAATCTTGAGTGCCCTCCTAAGGGAGAGGCGTGAAACTCCATAATAATCTTTTGTTTGAGTTGGGAATTTTGACATAGGCATAACCGATCTTTGTACTATAACAAATCATTTTTCCACCTAAATGTATCATATGTACTAGGATCTTGTTGTATCTTTTGAATGAGTACCCACACTTATTCATCATTTTTCCATTCATCCCTTGCTTCGTTCATCCAGTCTGGTTGGATAATAGAAATGGAACAAAGAAATGCTTCCACATCCTCATCCTTTCTTGAGAGTGCATTTGCCACAACATTTTGCTCCCCTTTTTTGTAGATGATTTCAAATTCATAACCCAACATCTTTGTGACCCATTTTTTCTTCTCTTCTAAAGATTATCTTTGTTCTAAAAAGTATTTAAGACTATCATGATCCGTTTTTACCTTGAAATGTCTTCCCATTAGGTAGGGTCATCATTTCTTAAGTTCATGTAATATTGCCAACATTTCCTTCTCGTAAATAGCTTTGTGTAAATACTTTCCTTTAATTGTAAGACTTTCGAAAGCAATGGATCTTTCTTCTTGCATTAAAACAACACCAATTCCATTTCCTAAGGCATCACATTCCACAATAAAGGTTTTTCTGATGTCTGACGTAGCTAAGACTGGTGCTTGGCACATTGCCTCTTTAAGATGTTCAAAGGCGTTCGTTGCTTCTGGAGTCCATAAAAATGCATCTTTCTTCAATAATGTTGTTAAAGGTGCTGCTATTCTCCCATAATTCTTAACAAACTTGCGATAATACCCTGTCAACCTGAGAAATCCTCACAGATACTTTATGGATGTGGGGATTTTTGATTCCTTAATAGATTTAATTTTTCTAGGTCAACACCTCCATGAGATACAATATGACTCAGATATTCCACCTCTTGTACTCCAAAGAAACATTTGGAGATTTTTTCATATATTTGTTTCTCCTCCAATAGTTTGAGCACCCTGTCAATATGTTGAACATGATCCTTCCAATACTTGCTATAGATTAATTATCATAAAAAAATACTAAGAAAAAATTTCTAAGGGTTTGAAAATGGAATTCATCAAACCTTGAAATGTAGAAGTTGCATTGGTAAGGCCAAAAGGCATGACCAAAAATTCATAATAACCCTCATGAGTTCTAAATGTTTTTTTTCAAATGTCTTCAATCTTCATTCTGATTTGATTATACACTGAACGAATATCCAACTTGGTGAAGTAAATTGATCCATGTAATTCATCCAATAGTTCATCAATGACAGGAATTGGAAATTTATCTTTAATAGTGAGCTTGTTGAGCTCCCTATAATCTGAACACATGAACCATGATCCATCCTTCTTGTGCACTAATACTATTAGAGTAGAGAAATAACTCTGACTAGGTTGAACTAGACCAACCTCTAACATTTTTGCAACCATATGTTCAAATTCACTCTTTTGGACATAGGGATATCTGTAAGGCCTGATGTTTGGAGGAACACTTCCTGGAATCAAATGAATAGCATGATCATGATCACAAATAGGTGGTAGACCTTTGGGAATCTCAAATACCTTGGAATGATTGTCCAAGACATTTTGGGGATCTGGAGAAATAGATGATTTCGATGTGGGAACCTCTAGCGAACATAATTGTGTAATTACGCCTCATTGTTCTTTCTTTAGAAGCCTTATCATTCCATTAGAGTTGATTATCTTTCCTAGTTTCCTTGCGATACCTCTTAATTCAAGTTCCTTTCCTTCTGAAGAAAATTTCATGAAAAGTTCTTGAAAATTGAAAGCTATTGTATCCAAGGATTGTAGTCATTGGATTCATAGTACAACATCAACACCACCCATTGGAATGGAAAGAATTGGGCTATTCAATACATATTATCCCATTAATTGCTTGATATTATGGCAATTTCCAGAGAAATTTATGGTTCCTCCACTTGCAGCCATCACTTGACACTCTGGTGATGGATATAGGAAGAAATTCAATTCCTTGGCTATCTTACAATGAATAATATTATGGGTACTTCTAGAATCAATCAACACTATTACCTTTTTCTTCTTAATATTCCCTTCTATCTTGATAGTTTAAGGAGTGGTAATTCTAGCCAATGCATGACAATATATGGTCGTATTCATTTCTTCATTTTCTAGGGTTTATTCATGGTGTATATCCTCTTCTTTTGACATTTATTGTTTGTTTTCTTCCTCCTCTTCACATTCTATGTAAAATAATTTTTTCTCAACAAACGTATGACCTTTAGTGTATTTTCTATCACAATTATAACAAAACCCTTTTGGCCTTTTTTCTCGAATTGTTTGGGCGTCAACCTTGTAGGTTTTGGAAGGCTAGG
>APFE030590378.1:187068-198489 GCA_000404065.3 Pinus taeda | reverse complement strand
ACAAATTATTTATTTTGATCAAAGCTGACATAACAATCATAATATAAGGGCACAACAATAACAATAAGGGCTACAATGACAATATTAATGGGGGAATCACTAATACTATAGGGACCTAACAATCAAAATATGAACTGGAGCATGCAAGCAGGCATCCCTTCCATGAGATCTGTGTCCTCTACCTAAGATGAGAATTTCTCACGCCTAAGTATTCTGATTGACTAAGGATATACACCCTCTTAGTAAGAATAGATCATGCATGCTAAAAATAACAAAAGAAAATTCTAATAATAGAAAAACTCTATCCAAAACTGAAATTGCTAAATTTGAAACAACATCTAAAGTGCAATTAACTAAAGGTGTGACATGCATGACCTTAGCATGCATGCACCCTCTTCCAAATAATAGTCTATTTCACTATCTCTTATGGCATGAATGCGCCCTCTACCAAGAAATATATGATATCACTATCTCCTTCACTTTCATTCAACCTGTTCATCACCAATGTAAGGAAACGGTGAAGGTGCCATATACGTTGTCTTGTCTACTACCCCATCATTGGAAGGATCACTAGTTTCACTAGTTGAGAAATAGTAAAAAATCTTTAACACACACATTCGACATAGATCATAGAAGTATTAGTAATGTGATGCATGTATGTTCTGGAGCAAGGATGCTTGGGAGTGGGACTGAGAGTGATCCAAGAGGATCTTGTCAGTCCAGCATGAGTTGAGTCTTCAGTGGTTCAAATTCGAAGTGATCTTCAAATGATCATGGTCGATGAGGTCTTGAGCTTTATCAACTTCGCCAGTGTTCGTCGTCATCATTCAGTCTTCATCAGTGGTGTTGATTCAATGTTTTGGTTCATCGTTAATCATGTAGTGTTAATGTCACTTTGTGACAAATATGTGTAATGGGTTAATGTAAAAGTGTAAGTCTTTGACACTTAAGACATAACCTAAGTCATTTTATAAACCTATGCTAAAACCTAGCCCTACAACCTATGGTGACAACATGTTTAAAAACCTAATGCAAACCTAAACACCTAAACCTAAGTCTAAACCCAATATCACTTTGTAAAACATTACAAAACAAATGACACAGTTAACCACACTCTCAAACCGTAGTTGAACCGTATTCATGTGAATATAAGGGTTAATGGCAAGGTAAGAGTCAACGGAGTACACCACAGTTCCTAATCGCAACACTAAACCGTGTCGGAACCGTAGGCATGTTAGCAGTGTGTTGACAACGATGGAGGTTACAAATGACTGTGGCAGATCGAATAACCGGGTGGAGGTTGTAACGGTAGGTGTCACATGAACACACCACAGACCGAAACCGTTGGAGGATAAACCCTTATGTGGCAGTCAGCTAGTTGACCGCCAAGGGAACTCTGCCTAGTCGCATGACAACTGCTTGTTCAGCGCGTTGGTTGATAGCCGCCAGCAATTTGGGGGGATAAAGTATGGTATTTTTGGGTTTTTAATTCTTTTATGCAGTGATTAATTCAAAGACCATGGCAACCTAACCCTAAGGTGTCCAACCATGACAAGACTGAGACCCTTGACCCCTAAAGTCAGCACATGCATTCTAAAGTTGGGAAATAGAGGTTAGAATGTATTTACAGGGTTATAAAGCCAAAGTTTGGCTCATTGAAGAGTTAATGGAGGGTTTTAGAGTTCTTGTATGTAGTTTCTTGAGGTCATAGGCTATTTTGTATTCAGTGTAACGGGAGGATCAGGAGTCGGAATTGGGAACTGTGACAGACATTGGAAAGCTATTTCAGAGAGAGTTATGTTGACAGAGACCAGAAGTGCCTGCATGCACATTCAATCTGGGTCATTTGCTGTGTAGCCAAACCTTCTTGGATTCATTGATCCTAATAAAGTGGTTTCCCATCTTGAAAGTGGACCCTGAGACGTAGTCCATCAGGGACGAACTCCGTAATCAATATTGATATCTAGTATCTCTGTTTCATTCTGCAAATTCAAGCTTAATTATGTTGCGTAAGTTATCATTTCAGTCTTAAATCAACTGTTTTCCTTCAGTCTTCCACAGTCAACACTTAAGGTTAATAACCAAATTCACTTATGGGAATTAATCAATTCTACTTCTGTTTTAATTTATGATTGATTTCAGATCAGAAAGCGGGAAGCGATAGTAGAAGTGGGAAGTGGGAGTGGAAGTAGGAGCGAGGAGTGACATTTTCAAAAGATCTTAGGTTGGGAGCGATTTTGGGAGTGAATTTTATATAATATATATTTGTATATATTTTGATGCATATATGTCAACAAAAGGATGTAGAATGATGAATTTGTGATAAAAAAACATGGATTAAACCATGCAACATATTTCATATAGTAGTTATAATCTTCATCAACCACATGTCCACAAATTACAAGTTCTCATTTATATATCATGTAAGGGTCCACATAACCAAAATATCATCGAGTGAAATCCATCTCTAAACTGAAAATACATGAACAAATAGGTTCTGGATGGCCTCTAGCATAAAAAAAAAATCATGTTACAACATATACCTACATATCATCAAAAGCATTGCTTAAGTTGGGATCTTTGTCATTAATATCACCTTCTAAGCATTAACATAAGATTGAAAAAATGTAGCATGTCATGTCAAGATTTTGTTTGAACGACGGGTACATTTTTAGTAGGATCATGATAAACGAGTTTGAAAACCAATGTCACTAACATCAAGGTACATAGAGGGCTTGGTTCTGTTGACTAAATATGAGTTCCATACCCTAGTATATGACAAAATCCATTGGAAATATTGCATTCCCCCCAATCTTGAAATGCTGAAAAACTAATAAGTCTGTTGGATTTTGAGTGAGATCTAAAATTATACTTTGTCCATATGAAATCTAATGAGGTCGGAACCACTCTCAAACATCCTGAGTCATTAAATGGTAATATTAAAAATTTAAGTAAAATGATGAAAATGAAAGATAAGGATAATGCCACTTTTACTTTAAGAATTTAACATTACCATGAATTGCATGTCAATAGTAGGGCCATAGGTTTGAATATTAAGCTACTGTGTACCTAATATTACCATAATTTTTCCTTTCTCCCTCCCACTATCAATGCACTCATAATTCTCTTGAACCTCTATTTCTCTAGCCCACTTGTTTCTTCCTCTGGGTGACCAATGTATTGAACAAACAATACTTTATAATACACATATTGCTATACAACATATAAAAATCCTTTACCCCTTATTATATGATCAATATATTATTTTACTTTTTCCTCATTTTTTACACCTCACTATGAACACATGGAATATAATATTTCTGATCAGAGTGAAACCAATAAAATTATATGTAAAATCTATATAAAAATTGATTGATATTTAGTTAAAAGAAAAATTCTGATTAAAAAAACAAAAAACCAAACAAAACAAAACAAACAAACAACACCAAAATAGTAGTATTTCAAAACAACAACTATCTCCTTTAAATAATAATGTTTATATTTTCTAATGATTGATAATATATAAATAAATTAAATATATTAATAAATTTATTTTATCATAATTTATATAATTTATAAATTTTTAAAAAATGGATATCCAAGAAAGTATTGTTATAATTATTATTTTTTAATTTACAACTCCCATTATCTCTATATCATTCGTTCATTATCTCTGTATCATTCGTTCGTTGGGAAAGAGATGTTAGACTTTATTTCATTGTCTATATAGATTGTTAATAATGTCAAATTTTTACGTTACCAGATTCCAATATACTGATTTAGAACGAACGACAAGGTTGAAGGTTTTTTTTTCCTTGGTTTTGTATTAAATTTTCCCAAATTTATTTATATTCTTTTACTTTTGCCTAGAAATTTTTTTAGCATTAACTTATTTTACTGTGATATTGATTTTCTTTCACTTTTGCCAAGATTTTTTTAATATTAATATATTTTAGTGTGATATTAACATTGATATAATATTTTTTTTTTTTTGTAAACTGGGGTATTTTATTATCTACAGGAAATATAAGTATAAAACTGAGGATCCTCAATCTGCCCTGACGGGAAACCCGGTCTGTTGGATCCTAAACCGACAAACATCATTCATGATCTCATCTGTTTGCTTCTCAGTCTGATAAGAGCTACTGAACATAACATAGTAAACACCATACAAAGAAAGCACACATAACAAACACTAACCCTTCTGCCGCAGGGGGGCCAGCAGGGGACAGCGCCTCAAACTTATCGACAACCAAAAGAGCGAACAAAAAGAAACACCTTTAAACTACTGCCTCAAGGGCGCCCCAACAGAAACGCAAAAGCGCAGGGCAACGACAAGCACCGGTAAAAGGGGTAAACCTGGCAAAAACGCTGCTATGAAAGCCATCAGTCAATATTGATACTAACGCGATCCTTCCTCTGTTCCGTCAGCATGGCCTTGATTTCTTTGAGGAGCTCATTCTGTTGCTTTACCAACATCTCCGCATTTGCCGCCTCTTTCTTCGCCGCCGCCGTGTCCTACGCCATTTCCACCATTTCGGCAGCAACTTGTTCCATGGCCTTTGCCAGAAGGTGCTTCAAAACCCAGTAGGTGTGGAGAGCCCGGTGATACAGGGAAAGCCTCCCCCGAGTGTGCCCCGGATCAAGTAATTGAAGGGACCACTCATACATTTCAGGGTCGGAAGGCTCCTCCAGCACCTTCTCCTCCATAGCGTCCATAATGTTCCTAATGTGAGCATTTGAATCCAGATTGAATGCCTGTTCTGCCTCATTCACTGTCTGGCTAAGAGATCTGTTTCTACGCTTGTGCCTTTTCTGATTGCGGTTGCTCTCGACTTTGCTAGTGGTCTGGCGGGGGCGACCGCGCCTTTTTTTCGTCGGCTGGTTTCCTTCATCCCCTTCCTTAACGCGTTGCTTACTTCTACTGCTCTGCCCTGTTTCAACCTTCTTGCCACTGGGTACTTTGACCTGCCTGCCCTCCTTATCCTCCGTGTTTTCAATTTTAATTTTGGTACTGGCTCCATCACCCTGCCTTCCTTCCGCTGCCACCTTACCCTCTTGGGCTTCTTTAGCTTGAGACTTCCTCATATCCGCTCTCTGGAGACGATGAGTAGGGCCTCTTCTCCAGAGCTTCGCTTCCCTCGTCACTTTCCTCAGGTTGCTTTTGTAGGGCCTGCTACCTCCTTTCTTCCTTATAACTTCTCTTTCTCCTTTGCTCAAATGATGCGTGGGCTTTCGATTGCAATTGTCACTTATACCCACAATGCTTTCCTTGGGTTTGTGAATCATTTTTTGGTTCGGGCCGCTCACCTGACTTGCTACACTTTCATTTATTATTACTGACGGGGTGTACAGTACGCCGCCTTTCTGTCCTTTCCGAATGACCTCCTGATGATATTTTGCCCTCCCTCGCCCTCTCCGCTCAGGGGAGTAATTATCCCTGGTTCCTTCATCATTATCCTTTCGAATGAGCTGATTTAGCTCGTCCCATCTTGCCAGCTTTTCCTGATTGGTCCAACTGTCATCAATAGGTGCCCTGCGTTCGTTGCTTCCCCAGTTTGCTAAGCAGTCCGCTGGTTTATTTCCCTCTCGTCTGACGTGCGACATGAGAGTGACATCAATACCAGTTAGCATATCTCCTATTTCTCGGACTGTACTAGCACTACGCCAACTTTTTACCACTTTCTCCCAACTCTTCCCCTGGATTAATTGTCTAATTGCGTTAATTACCATGGTGGAGTCACCTTCAATTTCCAACTTTTTGTATCCGTTTCTTCTGGCAATTTTGAGGCCTTGGTGAACTGCCATGAACTCAGCCTCATTATTGGACATTGTTCTGCCATGCTCTGCATAGATCCATTGAGTCGTTCCTTCTGTATTTCTGAAAATTCCTCCAAAACCCGCTGGGCCTGGATTTCCTTTTGTTGCACCATCACAGTTTAGTTTGATAAAACCTTTCGGTGGTTTTCTGAACACCACACGGCTTTGATTTTCTAATTGATAATTTTGTTTGGCGCCTTGTTGGTATATCATCCCCTGATCTACGTTAATCTTCTTAAGGATTTCTGTCTCGGCGTCTATGGTTTTCCAGTCTTCGTCTGCCCAATTCTCCACTAGGATGGTTTCCTTGATTTGCTTTAATGTTCTCTTCCATATTTCCTCCTGGCCAGAGGCCTTTCCTTTGAAAATGCGGCTATTGCGCTCCTTCCACAAATTCCAGATATTGAAGCCTGCAGCTATACTCCAGGCCCTTCTGACTATTCTGCTGTGGAATTTTCCTTCCCCCCACTCGCTAAGAGTTTGGAAAATATCCGGCTGGTTTCTGACAATTGTAGCAAAAAGGGTTTCTGTTTGCTTCCACTGAAATTGAGCCACACTGCACCCGTTAAGTAGGTGTTCCTGGTTTTCTTCTTCCAAATTACAGAGGCAGCATCTCGCTGGGCCTGAAAAGCCTCTTTTTTGGATTCTGTCCCATGTTAGGATTCATTTCCTGCCAACCAGCCATGCAAACATCTTGATCTTCGGCCACCACTTTGTTTTCCAGATTTTTTGCCAGTTTTGTTCTTCTTCTCCTAGGTCACTTTGGATTTTTAGATTATAGGCTTCCTAAATTGTGAATATCCCCTTTGTTTCTCTACCCCAACGAAGGATGTCTCTGCCATCCCGCTTTTTTATTTTTCTTGAATCCATTTCCTTCTTGTACAGAGATTTTTGTTCTTCTGATGCATTCCTGTGCCATTCCTCCAGGGGTTTCCAATCCCTCCATTCCTCATTCTCCATTGTAGCGTTCCAATAATCTTTAACCTTCTGTAGGCCTCTCTCGTCACCTGCTCTGTGAATTTCCTGAATGCCTGGTATATTCCTCATTTTACCTCTTTGCTGCCAATCTTCATCCCAAAACCTAGCTACCTGGCCTCCTCGAATTTCCCAGAAAATATGCTTGTCCACTAAGTCTCTGCCTTGGAGGGATAGGTTCCAGATATCCGAGCCCCGAGGAGTATTTTGATCCCTAAGAATTTCTTCCGGAGATATAGGCATGTTATATTTGACAGTCCATATTTCTTTCCATAAGTCCTGGCCTCCTTGCATCCACCTCCATCTTAATTTAGCAGCCATGACTTGGTTTAAGGTCCAGGGATCTCTGAGCCCTAAGCCTCCTTTTCCTTTAGGCTTGGTTATACTCTTCCACGAGCAGAGGGCCCATTTCTTCTGTTTCTTTGGGCCTCCCCATAGAAATTTTCTGTAAATTTCAACAAGTTTATTACATATTCCTTTAGGGGTAGCCATTACTGATAAAGGATATATCGGAATTGCTTGAATGGTGGCTTTGAGAAGGACCACCCTGGATGCAATGTTCAGAGCCCGGAAGGTCCAATTGTTCAGCCTTTTCATGATCTTTTCAATGATGTGATTCCAATTACTTAATTTAAGAGATGAAGTATCCAGCATAATTCCTAGATATTTTGTAGGGAGATCCCCTAACCTATAACCCAAGATCCTGGTTAGATGATTCTTAACCGGTTCTGCTATGTTTAAGAAAAAAGTTCTGGATTTGTCATTATTCACCTCCATCCCGGAGCCTTCCATAAAGATCTCTAAGATTTTCTTGATCCTTTTGACTTCTTGCAAGGTGGCTTTGCAGTATATCATTATGTCATCAACAAATTGTTGATGAGTAACAGTGGTTCTATGCCCCCATAATTTAAGGCCTTGAATCTTCCCATCTCATGCTTCTTTTTTGAAATATCTCCCTAATCCTTCAGCTGCAATTATAAAGAGAAAGGGAGACAAAGGATCCCCTTGCCTGAGTCCTCTTGAGGCATTGAAGGTTGTTGTTGGCACTCCATTCAGCAGGATTGAAAAGTTTGGGGTAGAGATCATACTGATGACCCAGCTAACCCATCTATCACAGAAGCCAAAAGCTTTGAGAATGCTTTCTAGGAACTTCCAACTTAGTCTGTCATAGGCTTTTGATCGGTCAAGTTTAATTATCATGCCCTTCTCTTTTTTAGTTTTCAGAGTGTGAAGGACTTCCTGGGCTACCACTAGCCCATCGAGGATCTGTCTTCCTTCAACAAAACCTGTTTGTTCGGGGGAAATTATACTTGGTAGGATCAGTTTTAATCTTTGTGCCACAATTGAAGCAACAATCTTATAGATGACATTACACAGAGCGATCGAACGGAAGCCATCTGCGTGATCAGCCTGATTAGTTTTAGGAATCAGTGTTAAGAGGGTTGAGTTTATCCCTGGCCAAGTTCTTTGGTTTATTCTGGCCTCTTCAACAACTTCCACAACATCTGAAGCAAGGAAATTCCACCCTGCTTGGAAGAATTCAACAGTGAAACCATCTGGGCTAGGGGCTTTGTTTCTTTTCATGTTTCTAACTATGTCCTCCACTTCTTCCCTGGCGATTTTTCTCATAAGAGCCAAGTTCTGATCTCTTGTTATTAAATTTGGAATTTCTCTACCTATCTTGGCTATGGCTTCTGATCTGTCAGTATGTGGCTCTTTCAGTATGGCTTTGAAATGATTTACCAGGACTGTTTCAATTTCTTCATGTTGAACGACCCGTTGTCCTTCTTGGTTTTTTATAGAGAAAATTATGTTTCTTTGTCTGTGTTGAACCATTGCTTTATGGAAAAATTTAGTATTCCTCTCACCTTCTCTGAGCCATTGGACCCTAGATTTTTGTCGCCATAAAATTTCTTCTTGTTCCCTTCTTTCTTCTAACTGGGTTAGCACTCTACCTTCTTCTTTAGCTCTCTCCTCCTCTATTCCTTCCATGATATCCATCTGCTGGAGTTCTTCCATTCTCTGTTCTAATCTCTTTTTATCTTCCATAATATTCCCAAATTCCTCTTTATTCCATTTCTTTATCTTATTCTTCATTTCCTTCAGCTTGAGTTGGAAAGTATGCATCTTATTTTTTCCCCTTTGCTCGCTCGTTCGCCACCATTCTTCAAGCTTTTCCATTAGTCTTTCATTTCTCAACTAGAAGGCTTCGAACCTGAAGGGCTTGTTGGGGGGTCTTTGCTTTAAGTCTATCTCTAATTTGACTGGCCAATGGTCCGATCCTGCTACCGGGAGAATGGTAGCCTCTATAAAAACATCCTTTAGCATTATTTGTTCTGAGATTAAAAATCTGTCCAGACGAGAGGCAATTTGGTTCCCACCTCCTCTCCGATTGTTCCAAGTGTGGTTGCCATTGATGGTTTGAATGTCAATCAGATGATGGTCCCTTATGAGGTCTCCAAATTGTTCCATAACCTTATCTGGTCTTCTGTTTCCTCCTCTTTTTTCATCGAGTCCTTTGATCAGATTAAAATCTCCACCTACAATCCATTGTTTTCCCGTGATGAGGCAACGCAAGGTTTTTAGGTTTGCAAGAAGTTCTCCTTTTCGTTTTGTATATGAGGACCATACACCCCTGTTATAATAACCTCTTCCTTAGTTCCTACTATACTTGCTGTGCCAAATAATATTCTTGGGAAACTCATCCAGTTACTGAAGTGTATTTCCTCTAGGTTCCAAATAAAAACTAATCCACCAGCGCTTCCAATAGCATCTAGTCCCATCATTTCGTAGCTACTCCTGCTTTTGTTCAAAATTTCTCTCATTTTTTCTGTACTTATTTTTGTTTCCTGAACTATCATTACACTAGGTTTCTCTTTTTTCAGTCGTTCATTCAAATACCGTTGTTTGCCTCTGCTATTGAGGCCTCGTATATTCCAGGTTGTAATAATCATCGTAACAATTTTGGGGGTGATTGAAAGACCTCAGACAGAGGAATCACTCTTCCAGAGTTAACGAGCATTTTGCCCACTTCTTGAATCATTTCCCCCAAGGTTTTTCTCCCTCTTTTTTTGCCTCCTTTGCCAGTGCTGCCCGCTCCTATGCACTGCGTTTCCTGATTCTCCGGTTCTTGATTTTCCTTCTCTTCCGTTAGTCTTTTCTTTGCTTTATAACTGTGAAATGCTTCTTTGTATTTTTGTTTTTGTTCTTCTGGGATGAATCTTTCATCGAGCTTTTTCCATTCCTGAAGAAGTCTCGCCATGACTTGTTCTTCCTCTTCTCCTTTTGTCTTTTTTGGATCTATTTCCATGTTTCCTTGGTCCTCTTGGGCTGCATTTGTGGTCACATCCCTCTGGTCATTTTTCCTGTTCTCTGTCTCTTTGTTCGGTTTTTCCGTTATGATCTCCATTCCTTCCATTTCTTCTTCTTCGCTCACCTCTGCCTCTAGCTCTTCCTCCTGTAAGGCTTTGAACATGTTCTGAGATTCTGTTTCGTGGGTTTCATTCGAGTTCCTCTTTTGCATCTTTTTATTTCCTTTACCTCTTCTTCTTTGAACTTCTCTGAAGCCCGTTCTTTCTTCCTCTGTTCTCTTTGTAGTATTGTTTCTGTTACTTTCTGCTTCCTTTTCCTTCTCAGCTAGCGTAATGGGGCATTCTTTAAACAGATGACCATACTCATGGCATCTACGGCAGCGGAATGGTATATGCTCATAGTCTATTGGTTGATGCCACAGTTCATCGTGATATTCCAGTTCAATCGTGTCTGGGAGAGGCTCTGTTATATTCATGTAAGCACAGATTCTAGCATAGGAGTTGAACTTCCCTCTCTTTGTTGTTTCAGCCACTTTCACAAAGGAACCTATAGTGTTTCATATGCCTTTCAGGATGTCTGGTTCCCAGAATTCAGATGGCAGACCAAAGAGTCTGATCCGGATCGGAGCAGCTAACATTCTTTCCTTATCTGGGTTGTAACAGTCTACCCATTCTCTCATGAACAGGCCAGCGTTGTTCATGAAATACGGTCCTTCCTCGAAGACTCTTCTTCTATCTTCTAGGTTGGAGAATATTACAGTGAAGAACCCCTTTGCTCCCAACTTGACATCTACATGACCTTTTGGTTTCCACCTCTGATAGATCCATCTCATGAGGTCCTTTTCAGCAGGCCAATATCCTATAAACTTACAAATCAATGCACTATCACGCATATGACTTCTGTAATTTTCTAGTTTATTAGGAGGTATTACAAACCTGGGTCTGCTCGAGGTCCTTGGAAGGCATTTGCTTTGGAATCCTGATCTCCTTTGTATTCCTGCTTCTGAAGTTTCACCTTCAGTAGATTGGCCTTCTGCACTCTGTTTCTCCTTCTTGTTTTCCCCTGTTACAGCTGCTTTGAAGGAGGGGATCTCTCCCCCCCGTTCTCTGACTCCATACTGACCCCACCCAGCGCCCTTCCTTGCGAAGCAAACGACAAACCCGCTGACAAGCAGGCGAAGTTGCAGGTAGCAGCAAACCCTAGTTAGCTGCACGTGATCATGATCGCTTCTCCCCGAGAGTGAATGGAAGCGCATAAGGTCTCCCCTCTACATTGATATAAATATTAATATATTTATTGACATTGATATAAATA
>APFE030590378.1:176731-187058 GCA_000404065.3 Pinus taeda | reverse complement strand
AAAATCTATATAAAAATTGATTGATATTTAGTTAAAAGAAAAATTCTGATTAAAAAAACAAAAAACCAAACAAAACAAAACAAACAAACAACACCAAAATAGTAGTATTTCAAAACAACAACTATCTCCTTTAAATAATAATGTTTATATTTTCTAATAATTATAATATATAAATAAATAAATATTAATAAATTAATTTAATCATTAATTTATAATGTTATTAAATTTTTAAAAAATGGATATCCAAGAAAGTATTGTTATAATTATTATTTTTTAATTTACAACTCCCATTATCTCTATATCATTCGTTCATTATCTCTGTATCATTCGTTCGTTGGGAAAGAGATGTTAGACTTTATTTCATTGTCTATATAGATTGTTAATAATGTCAAATTTTTACGTTACCAGATTCCAATATACTGATTTAGAACGAACGACAAGGTTGAAGGTTTTTTTTTCCTTGGTTTTGTATTAAATTTTCCCAAATTTATTTATATTCTTTTACTTTTGCCTAGAAATTTTTTTAGCATTAACTTATTTTACTGTGATATTGATTTTCTTTCACTTTTGCCAAGATTTTTTTAATATTAATATATTTTAGTGTGAAGTTGATATTGATATAATATATATAAATATGATATAGCTATAGCTCAATCAATAACAGTAAATCGATTATAAAGTTTTATAATATAATTAAAACACATGAAGTCGAAATAGTATACAGTTTTAATAAAATTTTAAATATTAATATAATAAGATATAATATTAAATTGCCCAATAAAATGAACTTAAACACATTTCGCGTAATATATTATTAATTTTTATATTATCAAAATTCGAAAATCATAAAATTTAATTGATGTTATAGATTTATTTTAATTAATTATTATTAATTCATTTATAATTAATAATAATAATATAAATATATAAACTAAAGTTAGTAATTAGTTAATTTTATGATTTTAAATCTTGTTAATGTAAGATGTATAATGAGATAGGCATGCATTTACCAACCATTTAGTTAGAAAAAAAATTAATATATTCAAGTTAAACATATGTATATTTAAAAAAAAATGTAACATATTTCTATTTCCGACTACTAAAAATATTTTTATGGATAACATTAAAGTAAATTAATTAAATTATTTTGATAATTAAATTAAAAATTTCGAAATCCTATTCCAAAATAGACACTCCTATCCATACCTATCCATGTAATTAGGTCAAATTGATGTATGAAACCTTCTCTAATTAAATATATTATTAAACATTAATTTAAATTGATATACAAGACTCTCTTTCCACATAACTTGAGTGCCTAACCATTAAACAAAATTAATATACTAAATTGACATATGAGATCCTCTAGACATAGTAGGGCTTGATTGCATAGTACCTGTGCCCCCTTCCCAATTCAAATCTATGTCCTCCAAGGAATAATCACATATTCTGATTCGTTACATTAGACCAATGGAAAGAGATCACTAAATGCAGTTATGAAAAAACACCATAACCTCTACGAAATGGACATAAGAAATAAATGCATTCTTTCACTGTTAGACCAATTAAAATAGCTCTCTCACAATTATGAAAAACAAGTGTCATTTTCAAATTAAACTCAAATACATTGACTTTGATGATTCACATCTAAAACTTGAATAACCTTGATTTCATAAGCATCTAAAATTTGTGTTACTAAAAAACACAATTTAATGAAACAAAACAATTTGTTTAATTATACAAGTGCTTGAAATTAGCTCATGCAGATGCCCTTATTGGGGGTCCCCACTCTTTTTATTGTTGCTTTTTGGTCACCTATGCCTATGGTTTTCAATGTCTCGCTAGTTGTGGTCATAATGTCGCTTCCCTTCACCACACTTGCCAACCTCGCAACCTACTTGACCTCTTGCCTTCACATCATTCTTGCCTCCATATTGAAACCTTCCAAATTCATAGTAGGTTTGGAAGGACCTACATGAATTTGTTACAAAGGCCTTGGAAAAGTCATCTTTCCCTCCATTGCAAAAATTTGGGAAGAATTTTCTACAAAATGGGATCAAGATTCAAAGAGTTGGCTCCCCATTATCAAAGAAATACGAGTATATTTGGAACAAATAGCTCTAGGATAGGACCCTAGTATTTTTTGGGAAGTCGATGAAGTAGAAGACAAATTCCATAAGGAGGCTTAACCTTCATCTCCTCTCTTGAACCTTTATTGCGTGATCTTGACAATAATCATAAACATGATTTTATTGAAGAATAAAATCAAGAAATCCTTACAACGAAATTGAGTGGAGAGTCTCATATCATTGAGAAGGACAAGGTGATGGAATTAAAATAAGGCACCTTTACTTGTACATACGAGGAATAACCTCCTTGTTTTCCCATAAAAAATACAGAACTAATTGAAGAAAAGGTATGTGAGGAAAACCAAGAGGTCATGATAATTCAAGAACCCATGTGCCCTCCTCTAGATGAAAGCACAAGTTCAACTAGCTACACTCCTTTCTAAGCACTTGATCTTCATGACACAATTATTAGTGACTTGGAAGATGAGGATTCAACAAAAGGGCATAGTCTTGTTTCTTGAAGAGGATGGGGGCTATGAAGAGATTGAAACTATTGATATATTTTTCTTGGTTGAATGGTGAAAATGGAATATAAGCTATGCTAATTTTGATAGTCATCCCATTTATGACACTGATATTGAGAAAATTTAGATCACAAATTTTTGGCCCCATGAAAAACCATGTTATTCCTTAATGTATGAACAACCATATCAACTCATATAGGAGTAGACACATGTATGGGTGCGGAAGGGGGATTTCTATATTTAAGATACAAGAAATTTTGCATTGATCTTTGCTAAACAAAACCATAACTCTTAATATCCTCAAATAGATCGATTTTTGACCTATGGAGTCTTGGGAATGGGGTGACCCTATCTATAACTGAATGCCAAAGTTCCAACATGATTAATGGTTTTCCTATCTGAGTCCTAGTTTGAATTTTATGGTGTGTTGCAACTCACTTCCAAGAGCCATCTAGGGATATATTGTGAATTTTGTATAGTGGTATAAAAACCAAATTAAGTAGCAAAAAAGAGTTTCGTAAGTTCCAACTTTTATGTTTGGCCAAGCCCATGTGATTATACTACCTATGATTGCTTGAGAAATCCTTTTGCAAAATATAACTCCGTGTGAAAAAATGTATTCATATTTACTTAACAAAACACTAGCTCTAAATATCCTCAAATAAATCAATTTTCAACATATGGAGTCTAGGAGGGGGGTGTCCCTAGTTGTAACTAGGTTCCAAGGGTCCAATGAAATCAATGTTTCTTCCATTAGAGTCCCAGTTTGAAGTTTATGGTGAGTTGAAACTCATTTCTGAGAGTCATTTAGGGTCACATTGTCAATTTTCTTTGGGTGTAGAAAAACCAAAATAAGTGGTATAAACAAGTTTCATAAGATCCAATGCTAGTGTTTGGCCAAATCCCATGTAAGAAAATTACCCAAAATCGTTTGAGTGAGTGTTTTGTAAAATCCAACCCCTTGTGAAAAAATTGCATTGATGAATTTATACCCAACACACCATAAGAGACTCCCATAAGTGACACACATAAGTGACACAATTAAATGATGCCCCATAAACAATGTACATAAGTGATACTCTTAAAAGTGAAACACATAGTCAACATGCCACCAGATTATTTCCATAAGTGGCATAGTTAAGCATCAATGTATTGAATGAATGAAAGAAGTGATGATACACCATAGTAGGTGTCACATATATGTGATGCACCTTAACTAACTAGACATAAGTGATACATATAACCAATAAACCATGACCATAAACACATATGCATCAATGCACAAAAGTGTTGCACCATAAGTGAAACATAATTAATGTTCTTCTATGATGCACCATAAGAAACAACATGTTCTAAATTGACCAATGTACATATTTGCTGCAGTATATTCAAGAACACATTTAAGGAAATTTTTATTTCTATTAACCAATCCCCATTATTTAAAAGAGGTTGATGCCTCTCTTTTCGAAAAATCTAGTGTACATGCATAAATATGAGAAGGTGGAGGGGATATAATGCAAAATTCCAAGATTTAGGTGTGAAAACGCCAACATAGTGAGTTCAATTTTTAGTGCATAACTAGACAATGTAAGTAAACACATCATATTGACCTTGAATCACAATTTGGAAATGGTTGTTGATGTATATTGGAGTGGAATTTGAAACACCTTAGTTTGGTGTAATTTGAAAACCCTAGTTTTGCGAAATTTGAAAACCCTAGTAATGAGGAATTTGACAACCCTAGCTTTGTGGAATTCGAAAAGCCTATTTGGTGGCTAAGGTTTCTTATTTTGGTATATTCCCTATCAATGGTTTGTTGAGTCTCACTTGTGTCAACTAATACTAATATATTGTGACTAAGGTTAAATGTGGAAAACCTAGTTGATGGCTAAGGTGATGCATGGATAACCTCATTTTGTCGGAAGAGATCAACATAAGGCTTCTCTTTATGCACATTCTTTGGTATGTTGTAATTTTTCATTATATTAATGAATGTTATGAATTAATGAAATGTTATATAATTTTTGTTTATACCATTGTGACTAATTTATACCACACACACCATAAGAGAATCCCATAAGTGACATAATTAAGTGATTCCCCATAAGCAATGTACAGAAGTGATGCTCTTAAAAGTGAGATACATAGTCAACATGCCACAATATACCTACCATAAGTAAGCTTAAGCGTCAATTCACTAAAGCAATGCTCACAAGCCATGATACACCATATTAGGTGTCATATATAAGTGATGCACCTTAACTAATTAAACATGAGTGATGCATATATGTAATGTACCTTGACCATCAACACACATACAAAAATGCACATAAGGGATCCACTATAAGTGACACACAATTAAAGTTCTTATATGACACACCATAAGGAGCATACACGTTTTAAATTGATGAATGTACATAGTGGTTGCAATATATACGTACACAACTTTTTCTTTTTATTAACCAATCCCCAATGTTGTCAAGAGGTTGATGCCTATCTTTATAAAAAATGTGGTGTACTTTCATAAATGTGAGAAGGTTGAGAGAATAAAATGTAGAATGATAAGATTTGGGCATGAAAACACTAACATAGTGAGTTTAAATTTTAATGCATAATTAGACAATGTAAGTAAACGCACCATATTGACATATCATAGCAAGTTGACAATGTCCATCAATGTATATTGAAGTGGAATTTGAAAAACCTTAGCTTTGTGCAATTTGAAAACCCTAGTTTTGTGAAATTTGAAAACCATAGTAATGTGAAATTCCAAGCATCATTAGGGTGGTGTTGAAAAACATTGTTGTTATTATTGACACGCCCTCATGTGCTTGATTCATTGGTTAACCTGGGAACAACGAAGGGAAACCAAGTTAGACATATTAATTAATAATAAATATGAGTAATTTCTAAGTTAATTGAAAAAAAAGACATACCATATACCACATAACAAATAGAAAATAACAAGCATATGGCCACATACTTGACTACTTACCTATGGTCATTCAAGTAGACCATCACAATCACTTCTAATAATAATGGTATTCATTAAATTCTCATGTTCATGGTTAGGTTGTAAGTATCATAACTTTGATGAGTTATTTCTTGAAATTTTTTGTAGTTGGAGGTTTGGAAGTTTGCATAGTGGTACAAAAAATTACATGCTTTATTATCTTCAAATACAAACCTTTTTCTCTTCCATGTTTTTTCACTGTGTTAGATATTCTCATTTGATAATCATTGACCCAATCATAAAATCAATGCCTTCAAAATCCATTCATGCGACATTGAGGATTTTTATTCCCTATACAAAATGTGCAAGCCAATAGTTATTGCCACATTCATTACCTTTTGGGGGAAACCACTACATATATGTGCCTTGAAAAAACTGGTGTGCCAACATGTGAGTCCATTAAATAAACAAAACATATTATGATTATGCTAGTTCATAAAAACTAATAAAATATTCATCAAACCTAGTAGTACAAGATCTAAGATGTGATCATAATCTATTGAAATCCTTAATTGTTCCTCCTCCAAATATGATAATTCTATAGTTATACATTGATCAATAGAGAGCAACACACAATCCCAACTATCAACCTAGTATGTGGATTGCAATTCTCCCGTTCACTACTCCCACAAGCCACAGAGGTAAGAGAGTTTTCTCATCCATATTTCAAGTATATCATTTTATGATGTTCAAAATAAATGAATTACATGAGTGTCGTGGATTGTTGTCATTGACATAAATGTGTCTGATATACATTGGCCAACTCCCAAAAAAACCTATGTACATGCAATTTCTTGGTTCATTGGTATTCTTGCATTCTTGATCCTTCCCCCATCACAGAAGAAAAATATTTAACAATGGATTTTGCATCTTAAATGATGAAAGTAGTAGTGAAATTCATTTATTTCATGTGTAATGTAGTTTTAATACATGCACCTTGCTCCATCATGCTCCCATTTTCTGTGCCTAGTCTCAAAATAATTTCAAATATGTGGTACCTTGTGTTTTTTGTGCAACATATACAACCAATTAAATACACATGTTTTTGAATTAGCTAGTGGAACCATCTGACCAAATCCAATGTTGATCCATATGCGTATTATTTTCCTTCAAGCAATTGTAGAATAACTGAAAGGTATGTTATACATAATCTAAGTCACAATATTTATCATCACTTAAGCCTTCAATAAACCATGTTATATTTGATAACATTTGGCCCATGCCTATATGTGATATGGACCATTATGATGACCTACTTTGAGTGATAATATATGTTTTGAATCTCATTTTGTGGTTGAAGGGTGTAGCTATTTGAAAAATTCACCACTAATAATATGCTACAAATGGGAAAATGTATCTCTACATAATAAGAAATGCTCTTCTTTCCAGCAAGCCACATGGGCATGTTGCACATATTATTTGGTATTTTCATGGAATTACCGAATGAATTCACCTGCTCGTACCTAGTAGAACAACAATAAAGACATATAAATACATTGTTGCAAATACAAGTTGCTACAATGTTTAAATCATAACATCAAACTATAATTTGAAAGAAAATATACTATTTATATACTCATTACTAACTTGAGTAGTGACCAATTCTATAGTTTTCCATTCATTCCCTCCCTCATCATTGTATGTGACATATTTGAAACTTTGCAAGTTAACATTCTTCCTCCCCAACTCATTTTTACTAGGGTCATGACAAAGGAGTTCAACAATCAATGCCACCAACATCAAGGTACATAGGGCTTTGTGCTCTTTATTAAATGCTAGTTCCGTACCCTCAAACATGATAGAATCCAATTGGAACATTGCAACCCCCACCCCAATTCTAAAATATTAAAAATTGTTAAGTCTATTGAATTTTGAGTGGGATTTAAATTTCTACTTTATTCATATAAATCCAAGGAGGTTGGAACCATTATCAAACATCCTAAAACAATTAATGGTAATGTTAAAAATTTAAGTAAAAGGATGGAAATGAAAGCCAAAGGAGAATTCCAATTTTATCTTTAAACATTACCATTTTAGAATTAATAGGGCCCTAGGGTTGAATATTATGCTTTGAGCGCTCATAAATTATTATTTGTGGGAAAACTTCCATGGGGACACTAAGGCATCCCCCTTTAGAGGGGGACACCCAACCATTTTTTAAGAGGGATGCCCATAAGCACCTACAATGGGGAAACATTCCCCCTTGTATTTTCCCAGGTTTCCCCAAATGGGGGTTGGGGTAATGTTTCCCCAGATGTCCCCCCATCCTGGGAGCATGGGAAACATGGGGAGCATGTGCCCCACCCCCATGGATGCTTCCTCGTGAAACATTGGAAAATTGTTAGGTAATTCATAATAAAATTAAGCTATATTAGAGAAATTCAGTTATGTGTTTCATTTAGTCAATCTTAGGCTAGTATAAGTTGTGCCTCTAAAGTTTGTTGACTTCTTAACTAGTAAAAAATAAGATCATCAATTTCCTTCCATCAATTAGCTAATTTAAAAGGACCTACAAATGGTAAATTATAATAACTAGAAATCCATCTACAAACTCTCATAAACATTATCTTTAATTGTAATTACAATTTTGAAATATATTTTTAAAATAAATACTTAATAATATAGTTGAATATGATAAATAACTATTCAAGATCTCTATTAAAATTCAATTATATATTTCAAAAAAATAATTAAAATGATGAGGGACCTAATAAAAAGCTAGACATAGTCTACATCATTTAATTGTAATGCAGAGAAGTAAAATATAGCTTAAATTCATTATTAAACAATTCATGGAACATATGTATCGAGAACCACATCAAGAAAAAATGAACATGAGAGAAATTATGGAGAAATAATGAATATAAATTGGAGTCTTAAGATATCACTTGATACTTTCATTGATTCTAATAGCCTATACTCCATGAGTGAACAATGACAATAAACTATTGTAGGTTTTAACCCCGTACAGAAATTACCTGCATACGAATTCTAAAACAAAAAAATAAACAATGCGAGAGCATAACACATAAAACACATATACACAAAGATTTTCCCCTGGATCCCAAAACTGGGACTACCAGCTTGATTTTTCATTATGTTCCTTTCAATGTTGCAATACATATTTATACACACCGAAGCCTCCAATACCATGGACCGAAAACCATCGTGTCTAAAACCATGTGTAAAAAATCATGCACAAAACCATAGGTAGGTCTGCCCAACCTAATATAGGGTCCAAAAACAAAATTTTCTGGGGTGCTACCCTGGGCCCCATAGAGTGGGGTTACCTGCACCCATCAAACCCCCTATGACCCCTCCCCCTGCTACCCAATCGATGCAACGAAGGGGGGGCTTCTGCCCCCCTTCTACCCCCCTAGTTAACTACATGGACTAGTCATGGAAAGAATATAACACAACCCAACATTCTCCCACTTGTTGTTTTCTTTCCACAAGGGACCATAAGAGAGCTTAGTCATTTTTCCAGCACTGAAATGCCCATAGTCTCTCTACACTAAGAGAACTTCTCAGAGCTCACAGATTTTGTCAATGCATCTGCAGTATTCTTCAAAGTGTCCACCTTTACCAACAACACCTTTTTGTCTTCTATCATATCCCTCACAAAGTGATACTGAACATCAATGTGCTTTGTCTTTGAATGATAAGCAGGGTTCTTTGCCAACAAAATTGCACTTTGGTTGTCGCAGTCTATCCTTATAGCTCCCTGTACTAACCCCATACTTGAACACAATCTCTGCAACCAAACTGCTTCCTTGCTTGCATGAGTGGCTGCCATGTATTCTGCCTCTATAGTTGATAGTGCTACTACAGATTGTTTCTTACTCATCCAACTGACTGCACCTCCAAATAGGTTAAACACATACCCACTTGTAGATCTTCTTTGATCAAGATCTCCAGCCCAGTCTGCATCAACAAAGCCATGAATATCCAACACTTTGTCCAATCCTGGTCTTCCTTGGTAGCACAAACCATAATCACTAGTGCCACGCAAATACCTGAAAACCCACTTCAGCATTGTCTAGTGCTCCTTCCCTCGTTTTGACATAAACCTACTCAATACTCCCACTGCATGTGCAATGTTAGGTCTAGTACAGACCATCTTATACATCAGGCTACTGAATGCACTTGCATATGGAACACGAGACATGTCCTCTTCCTCTTCTTGTGCCTTGGGACACTGTTCAGCAGATAACTTTACACCTACAGGAATAGGAACCTTTACCAGTTTACTATCCTGCATATTAAAACTTTGCAATATTGTCTCGACATACTTCCTCTGGTTTAACTAGAGCTTCCTCTTTGTCCGATCTCTTTTAACTTCCATGCCCAAAATATAGTTTGCAGCACCAAGATCTTTCATGCCAAAATTGGAGGACAAATGGGTCTTCAAATCCTAGATAATTTCTTTTTCATTTCCAACCAGCAACATATCATCAACACAAAAGACCAGATAAATAACAAGATTACCAATTAATTTAAAATACACACAATGATATGCTTTGCTTCTGGTGAAGCCAAGTCCCCGTATAAATGTATCAAATTTCTAATACCACATTCTTGGTGACTATTTTAACCCATACAAAGACTTCTTTAACTTGCAAACCAGTTCTTTCATACCCTTAACCGCAAAACCTTCAGGTTGCTTCATGTAGATCTCCTCTTCCAGATCCTTGTGAAGAAATGTTGTCTTCACATCCATC
>APFE030590378.1:151382-170448 GCA_000404065.3 Pinus taeda | reverse complement strand
GAATTAAGTAGTGTGATTTGTCACTTAATTTTTGCATTGATTTAGATTCAATAGAGGAGTTAGAGTAGTGTTCTTACTTTCAGCTGAGTTAATGTAGATGTCATTTTCATTCTTATCAGCAGTAAAGGTATTGGACTAGTGCCATTGGTCTTTTTGTTTGATTCTTTACTTTCATTCGAAGCTTAATTCCATTCCAAGTTATTGTTCAAGTTTTCTCTTTAAAATTCAAGAAGCATTTAGAAATCGCCACATACACACACATTCACTCACTTGTTTATAACTTCACCACATCACATTAGGAAGATAAGTTAGACATAAACTAAAAACGACAAAAAGAACTAGGAAAGGCTGCTTAAGTATATATTGTACACTCACTTCATCAGCTTACGAGCCCCGGGTTGACAATTTATGATAGCAATTTAGACAACACTAAATTGACCAAACAAGTGTTACGGGATGAAAATGGTTGTATCCTTTTTATTTTCCATTGCCATCTAGGAAGAGCTACTAACAATATGGCTGAATTAATGGCTCTTGAATAATGTTTATATTTCCTGAAGCAGGATAATCTTCAAAATATTATTATTGAAGCTGATTCTGAGTTGATCATTAACTTGGTCAAAAGAATCTGTTGTGGTACAGAGCCAGAAAAAGTCTCAAGTCAATGGAGGTTGATTTAGGTATTTCAAAGGATCCAGTTTCATCTCCTAGACTTACGCACTGTGAGTTGCACTCATGTGCGAAGGAAGGAAAATAAACTGGTGGACATTCTGGCCAATCAAGGGGTGCTCTGCACCAACAGCAGGGTCAAGTTGAGTTGGCAAGAGATGCCTCAGAATAGATTAAGGGAGCAGTGTCTTGATTAGGTGGATAAGGAAAAAAAGGTGTTCCGAAACATAGCCATAGAGATAGGGTCTAGTTGACTCTTTTGCTGTGTTAAAAACAAAGGTAGGTTTCTTTTGGGATGTAGGTCTATATCAGCAACAACAAACCAGAAGTCTCAGGGGGACAGCTGGAAGAAGGGATCTTCGTCATCCTCTAGCCCAGGCACCAGAGTCCAGACTTTCACGGCAGCCGTAAAACCCTACTTTTTTTTCTAGTGGTAGCTTTATCGACCTCGAAGTGGTTTCTGGTGTATCCCATGCCCTTCATGCCAAAATCGGTTTTTCTCATTTGGAAGCGATTCCACTCACCACATAACACGTGGCTAAGGGTGGGGAGGAAATACCGCCCTCATCGCGTGGTAATTATCAGTGAGTTTAGGCCGAGAAATATGATTCGTAACCATTTGATCAATCGAGGAAATTCCATGGCTAGGATTAAACGGGCTTGTTTGTGGGTTCGACAGAGAGGTCATGTGTCAAGTTGTTCGCACGCCCTCTCTGGAATAGCACGCAAATGACGGACTTTGGGTGGTGAAAGTGAATGATGGTTATGTTAAAATTGGACCCGATATGAATATAAATTATGGCCTACTGATTTCATTGGGTCTGCTTTGTTTGTTAAACGATGTGTTTGTTGGCCACCCGACATGTTTTTCGTCCGCTAGATCTTTAGCTTAGGATCTAACGGCTAGTTTTGGACTGCTCGTTTGGTTGGGTGGGCTCGCGTCCCTAGGTTTGCTCTGTCGTCTTGGGACCATGGTTGGGTTAGGCCTGTCATATTGATTGACCTCACCACCATGGTAGCCTTTTGTACACAATTTATTTTTTTAATTGAATAGAAGGATCCGCTCTTGCCTTAGAAAAAAAAGAAAGTATAATAGAAATTTTGGATATCATTTTGTAGGTTCACATAAAGTTCAAGTACAGATTAAGTATTCATGCTTTAAACTAACCAATACAACATTAGTAGTAATAAGGTTAGGATGAGTTGGAATTGTGGCTACGTAGACATGACATGTGCCATTTTCATGACAACTTTATTAAAGGATGAATATATATTTTTATGGGCAGTTAGGAAGTTGTTGGAGCTGCTTCTTTACACCTAAATGTGGAGTATTGGTCTGTTCACTAATTTTATATTTATGTTAATCTACACTAATCAACAACTCCTTAAATATGTTATGTTTATCCACTTGAAATGGATTTATGAACAAATGGATCAAAGAGTTCTTAAATGTTAAAGTGGAGTTATGAACAAATGAATCAAACCATTCTTAATTGTTAATTTTAGAAAATTTGCTAATGAAGATAGTAAGATATTTTTTAATTATAAAAACTTAAATTCTAATAAAAATAAAAACAACATCCTATTTTTATTAATCTAACTTAATTGAAATTATGTTTTTTTCTTAATAAATTATTTTTATATCTCTATAGATTATGCAAATCTTAACTTAAATTTCTCATTAAAAATAAAATAGCAAGGGATGTTTTTATACTGTAAGGAAATGTTACTTTGTCCCATTTTGAAACAATGGACAGCTTGTGAGAATCCTTAGGACTCGTAGACTATTATAATAAATTTGCGAAAATTTATAGTAAACTTGTAGTTCCCCTTAATAGTTCCCCTAAAGGATACAATGTGCACTTCTTGTTGCTGCTACAACACCCTCCAAAATTTTGTTATATTTAAATTTTATAGCCTACCTTCCATTGTGTGAAGTCCCACTTTGATCGCTAAGTTTCGTCTTATGTTTGTACACATGTTTCAAGTGCCCATGTTCCTTCTTAAGTGTCCTCAGATCATCAAGAGTGTCAATAGCACACTTTCGAGTCATTGTACACTAACTAGTCACAAAATGACACTTTTTGGTTACAAATACACATACTTTATTTGTTACACTTGAAGAATATTTGCGAATTCATGTTTTGATGTATATTTACTAGCCTTGGGTCTTATCTAAGTTTTACTGATGAGTTGAGATGTGCCACGCTTTATTATACTCCTAACTCTTTGTATTTTTCCATGTTCACCCTTCCAGAATTAGATAATATTATGACTTTGCATGCCTTCCCTCCAAGCTAGGAAGAGTGCATTGCATACTTCTAAGGCCTAGTGGAGACCCTCCTTCTCCGTTAGAACTATGTCATGTTCCAAGCCTAACCCTTCCTCCCTCTCTAGCGCACATCACACTCCTACTCAACAGACCATCCTTGTCCTCCCTCACCGTGTTAGCCTTGCCTCTGTCACCCAATTGAGCACACTGCACACTCCTAGTAGGAAGTGATGCCTTCCCTTGAGCCTTGCAAATGCACATTGTGCCCTCATTTTCAGCCTAGCTCTCCTCCCTATCACATGGCACATTCTGAGTACATATGCATGTTGCCTTGTCCCTAGGAAGTGTTCCCTGTGCCTTCCATCAGACCTCCTTGTCCTCCAGAGTTGCGCATTACGTAGTCACAATGATCAGTGAAGCCCCTCTTATCTCTTTCAAGTGCGACCTGCACTCAGAAGGCCTCTCTCTCTTCCCTAGTGCACTTTTGATCCACAGACAAAAACTTTACATGAAGCAAGATAGAATAGGATATTGTTTAGATAATTTTTGTGTGCCATGAGTGATCTATACCTGCAGATGTTCGATGAAGCATGGCATAAATATGTGATGAGATATGTCAAGAAAGATACCTAAGTAAGCATTTGGAAGACAAAAGGCACAAAGGTACCAGGTTGTGACAGTTTGAAGAACAATAGATTCGAATGATCAAAGTGACTCATGAAGACTCAATAATCTAAAGAATATAATTGAAGGGTAGAAAGAAACAAAAATGTAAGATTTGTTAAAGTATTGAAGACATAATGGTAGTGTTTTCACTTCCCAAAGAACTCTATGTACAAGTCACCTTGGGTCCAAGTCATCAATATAAATGAATCGTCATGTTGTCACCACATGATGATGTAATTTTAGAAAATATTGTAAATGTAAATATGTGGAAGTCCTAGAGTCACATATGGAAAAAATAGTCACATGGAAAACTCTAAAAGTCACATAGAATTCCAAAGGTCAGATTAGAAGTCCAGGAGTCAGGAGGAATATGAAAGGTCATTCCTCTTGTTATAAAAGAAGCCTCATTACTCAAGAAAAATATTTTTCACCTTGGATTCTCCACCTAGGAATTAGAGAGAAAGATTGATCTTTTGGAGAGCAAGTAGTCACTTAATTCTCCACTATCGGAGCTAGTGGTGTCTCATTGTATCAATGTATCTTGGAACTTTCGCTTAATATTCAAATCTCATTGTGATTCGAATGGAAAATGGCATCAACTCATGGTACTCATCCACCCATATTATTCATCCACCCATGGAATTTACCCATGGTATTGTAAGTGGCATCCACCCATGGTATTCATTCACTCATGGTATTTTCCCTTGGTATTGTAATTGAAAAATACTATAAGTAACAAGTCACATTTTGTAAGAGTAAAGATGGTCCACCACAATGTAGCCTTTATAGTTATTATCGGTTTTAATAAAAAGTTTCTTTGTGGTGTTGTTCTTTGAGCATTCTCCTCTTTTTCTTCTGGCAATTCAAGTTTTCATATCTTGGGGGTCTCTACCCCAAGATCCATTTCAATCTTTCAGATCTTTAGGGTCTTTCCTCCCAAGATCCATTTCAATTTTTTAGATCTTGGGGACCTCCCCCCAAGATTCGGATCACATTGAACCAACACACTTTCATGCATATATCGTGAATGTATTAAGACTATTCTTTATATGTTTGCAGTGTATGTTTTATTCATGTGTACTAAGGAAATTGAAATATTTCATTGACTTTGGTGCTCATTTTGTTAAATGTTTGTTGTAATGGTTTTAATGATAGTTATGTCCATGTGAACTACTTCACTAGATAGTCAACGATTCTTTCATATGTATGTGTGTGTGTCTTTATTGGAATAATACTAATACTTTTCTTCTAGATGCACACTTTCTCTTCCCTTCCGGTGAAATAACATGGATACATATTACAATTGAACACTTCATAAGGCATACTTACTTGCTCATTCGAAAGTACATGTGTGTTTCTCTCATGCTAATGACTGCTGCCAATGAAAATCTTTAAGTATATCGTAGTCAGTCCACATTTCTAGATGGGGCTCTTATACCAAATGGTGTGGGGTCTAATTGGTAGTTCATATTGAGTAGACCCCCTATATGTTGGTGGGATATAGAACCATCAACATTTTGGCGCTAGGAGGGAAACCTTTAAATGGCTAACAATTCACCACATCTTAACAACAAACCATCCATGCAAGGTAGTAACAGTCTAAGTTCAACTCTAACTCATACTCCTAAAAGAGGAGAGTCTTCTCATCTTGGTCCAGAGAAATATTTTGAAGTCACATACAGTCAACTCTGAACAATTCGTCTTATTACTCATCAGTTTAAAAAAATTGTTGGTTTACTTCTTGTTGCTACTATTCTTCCTCATAAATTGATTAAGAAAGAAATAACTCACAGTGGTGTATTGGTTTCTTTGGTGGAAGATTTGGTTATTGTAACCCTTGAAGAGTTATTTGATTCTACCGAAAGGAAAAAACAACAAGATCCTTCCACCTATTGAGAAGAATTTGGAAAGTGATGGGGAAGATTTTCCTTTTTCTAATGAAGAATAGCCAAGAGAAGGGGACCATCTTGGTTATAACAAAGATTTGAATGGTGAAGGAGAAAACTATTTTGAATTAGAAAGTGAGGAGGAGGAGGAAGGAGGAGACATGATTCATGAATAATTGTATTGGATGGCCCAAGGGCTGCTTACTCTTTCTATTGATCTTCACTACATGACCAAACATCTAGAGAAATTGCTTTGAAAGTTCAATCATGATAAGAAGACGAAAGTTGAACACCATATTAATGAATATTACATGCATTTACAGATGTTTGAGGTATGTTTTGATGATTTTTGCTTGTATACTTTTTCCATACACTGTAGAAGGTATATCATTAGATTGCTACCATCTTTTTCCATCTAATTCAATCCATAGTTGGAGGGAGTTCAAGAAGTTGTTTTTACATAAATTTGCCGATGCCAATACTCTTGTTGCTAAAAAACTCAGGAATATTAAGATGGGGGACAAAAAAAATTGAAGGATTCTAATCATAGGTTTATATGTTTTCTTAATAAGTTCCTCATTTATGTTCAACCACATAATTCTATCACAAGAGATTATTATACAGTTTCCTTTCCTACATTATTTCCATGTTTGTTAAAAGAGTTACAAAGGACATGTTTTCTTTGAACTTTGCATAAGAAATTGTTGTTGAGAAAGGTTTGAATTCTATCGGGGTAATTGATGATTATGATGATTCTAAAGACTCCAAGGACACTAGTAAGAAAACTCAATCCTCTTTCAAGCTTATTTTCCTTAAGAAGAATAACACTAACCAATTGGCTAAATATGATTAGAGTTCCAATGCGGTGTTCAATGTTGAACATTGGAGCATGGATAAATTTTGTACTTTTCATCAAGAAAAGAATTCAAAGAAGACCTGTCCATAATCAAATCACAACATGTATTTCATGATGACTAATTTTGTAGATACTTTATTAGTAGAAGAGCAGCCTAATCAGATTGAAGAAGCAAATGAACCTACTATGACCGAGGAAATTTCTAGTGCTAGAAACTTGGTTAATACATTTGGTATCATATATAATGTTAATAAAGAAAGTGATGATGAACCACCAATGAATGAAGCTCCTCCTTAGCAAGAAACTGACCAATACAATTTGAGGAAAAAAAGACCTATTTCTGAGCAAGATTTTAAAAAACGATTGTTGAGAAGGATCTTACCACCTGCCAATCCTCCTCAGAGTTTGCAGAACAAGTCGAGAAGTGATCCCCCTTAAAAGAACACTTCCAAAAACAATAATAATAAGTCCATCACTCCTTAAGCTTCTAATAAAGCTACAACACCTGACACTCCAACACATCCTATTAAGAATGAAAGCATTGATTACAATATTATCTCCTTAAGCTTCTTATAAAGCTACACCACTTGACACTCCAACACATTCTATTAAGAATGAAAGCATTGATTACAATATTATTAAGGATATGAAAAGAGTCTATGCTAATATTTTAATATTTGAGCTCACAAATATAATAGGGTAGCGTGAACCGGTAATCCAAGAATTTGCATCACAACCTCTCTCAGGTAATGAAGTTTCTACTTCTTAAGTTTTGTCTGGTAAGCCTTGTGATATTCTCAAGTTTGTAGTAAATGTTGTTAATTTAAATGCTAACACTCCTTTCCCCCTATTTATTTTAACGTTTGAAATCTTTAATTATAATTTCCATAATTGTCTCATTGATTTGGGTGCATATGAAAACGTTATGCCTGTATTTGTTGCAAAAACTATTAACGCTAAATGGTAGAAAACTAATGGCAAAATCATATAGTTGTACAGATAATTAGTATAGGAAATTTTATGAACTTAAAAGTTATCATACATTTGTCAGCTAACCATATATTTAACCAATGTATTAACATTTCTATTATGGACATTCTGAAACCCTATGGCTTGATTATGAGTAGAGATTGATTTAGTAAACAACAGGGATATTTCTCAACAGACTAAACTCATTTATGGCTTCCTTACAATGGAAGAAAAAAATCAGATTTGAGTGGAAAGTCAGCTTTACATGAAGTATATTGTGACACCACTTGAGGTACATAATGAGCCAGTCGCCTTTGCAAATATCTTTTTTGGAATTTTTTCTTAGAGGTTGACCATGGGTGTTATCAAGCGTAGTCATCACCTGTACCATTATATATATAGTTGGAGCTCCTTCCTTGCAACCCAACTAGTCCTAATGAACTTTTTAATATAGATGTACATAATACTAGTGTAGGAACTAGCTCACTAGTTATTGCTATTTGGACTTATTGACGGTGCTGGACCCGCCAACATGTCAAGGGATCTCCCTAGTGAGAATTCTCAACTAGACCTTAGACCATTTAGTGTAGGAGTCCCAGCAGTGGGCCGTACGGTATCGCTTTGACCAAAATTATGTGCAGAGGCAAGTAAGATATCCTTGTTGGTAGCAAGGGTATGAAAGTCGCAGCAAGCCAAGAAAGGTGCATGAGCAGTTATAACACATGGAAAGTTAGGTGAGTGCACCCTTGGAAACCTGTGGAAGCACATGGCTTGGAAGGCAACACACGAGTGAAGATGCATCACAAACTAGAAAGAAATCAAGCTAACAATCCAAAATTATGGTTAAACCAACAATAAATCTCAGTAAGATTCATACATACTTATACAGAAAGAGTACATACATGCATGCGTAAGCAAATAGATACATATATCATTAGATTAACCAAGATAGATGAAATACAATAACAAGATATGGATGAAATGTGTTGGCTCTGTTATATTAAGAAGTTAAAGTTCCAATCATATAGTACATCCATGACCAACCACTAGTCCCAATAGCGAAACGTTAGAGTCACTGCCGCCTACTCCTCCAAACAGATGTATTGACTCTGCACTGTTGAGAAGCCAAGGCTCATTATAATACTATCCAATCTTTCCCTAAGATACTCCTGTTAGGGCTCCAGGAAACTCTCCTAGGTTGTAGCTCAGAGATGCCTCGTAACATATAACCTTCAATATGGCTCTAGGAACTTATTGGGATGGGTGATGGTTTGGTTCAATTCAGATAACCACTTCTACTTTGTTTTCACTCCAGACATGCATAAACACCCTCAGACTACAAGGCTTTAGACCACCAATGCTCAACAATTTGGGAATTAAGTGTATAGATGAATAATACTAACCAGAATAGCAGATGCATACATAATATATGATGGCCAGCTGCAACTAGTAAAGAAACTTGCAAATCTAATCTATCAATGCACAGATAAGATGACAATTATCTTGCATTAGATACAGAAGAAACCTGAGTGACCTACTCACTGATACATTCAATTGTCTAATCCAGAGATAAGATGATAGTTATCTAGCATTAGACGTAGAAGAAATCATGAATACAACACTTCAAGCATAAGCTTAGAACAAAGGAGAAATGGGCATTGAGAAATTAATAGCAAAAGAAGCTTGCATTGCTGAAAATGAAGATGAGATGCTGCAAGTTATAGAATATCTACAGTCTCCAGAAGTTGAACCGAAACACAATTTCCAACAACCCTGACTACATCTTTCTTCCAGCTATTTATAATCTATAATTATAATGGCCCTTAGCCATTTAAGGATGGAGGGGTATTAATTGACCACCAACTACCATTAACTATCTGATAGCGTCTGTGAACATAGTTGCTTTCTCCACTATGAAAACCTGATCAGTTATGGTACCATGCTGTCCTCTAGGTGGTTGGATTGATCATGGTAGTGGAGTTCCATGACTGTTTAATTCAGTTGTTGAGTTGTGCTATGTCCTTTTCTCCTCTGGTCATGCTCTTATTTTAATTTAGTTTAATGGTTAGACTATTGCTAGACTAACATAGTCGGCCATATTATTCCTCGCGTAACAGACAGGATGTGGGGTATGGAGTGCATGGGAAGATGAACAGTTGTGAGTGATTGTGAATGGTGGTCGTCGGATCAAGGGAGATGTGCGGTGGGGATCAATTTTTGGAGGCTAGCGGTCATTGCGATAGTGGAACATGTCTAGGCCGTTGGATCTTCCAGCAGGCAGATCAGATAGTTATTGGGCGGCAGAGATGCACGGACGATAACACGCGGGGTGGTTTAGTTTAAGTGGAAACAACTTTTATTGAGCAGGTGTTGGGCGGTAAGTGGAAAATTTCAGAACTCACTCGATGCCATTCAATGGATGACATGTAGCAGTGGGGAAAGGGAAAAACTACCCTCATTGGGCAGGTACTTTTCACGCTTGTTGTCCACGCAATACAGGCACTGACCGTTAGATTTGGCGGGGTTGATATAATGGTGGAGAACGATTGGGCATGATGCATTGATTGGGAGGAATGTGGGCCATTGGATCGGCAGGAAAAGATCAATGGTGAAGGGAGTTTGAATTACGAGGTGCCCTTAGGAGCTGTGCTGATGGCACATATGGCGAATGGGTAAGGTTTTATGGAGTTTTTTGGCTAATTTTCTTGGGGCTAAGATTAAAGAGGGTTTTGTCGGGGTATGAAGGTTAATTTAGGAAATGGGACGAGTAGAGTGTGAGCGGGGTAAAAGAAGAAGGGGAATGATGGCCCATGTGGGATCCCTTTAAGAATAAGAAGCAAACTGAGCCTTTCTTTTATCCTTAAAATAAAATCAGCACTACATCTCAGGGCTAACACTGGCTCCTTCTGTGGATGAAATCCTCCCTGTGAGGTTTCAAGAACCGTAGACCACTGCCTTTTACATAAGAAACAAGATCAAAAATATTACCTAGTATTCCATTGGGCATGGAATCTATCTAAGCCTACACTAAAACTTTGAAAAATAACATATTTACAATACTGAGGTCTGAAAGCCTTAAACAAAATAAACTTTTAAAAACTGGCCATTGACTGGGCCATAAAAAATAGTTTCTTCCTCCAAACTTTGCAGAATGAAAGTATTGTTTCCCTGGACCTGAGAGATGACAAATGGTCCTATCCATAGAGCATCAAATTTACCATGATTTCCTTTCTTTTCCTTTAGTGCATCCCATTTGAGGACCCAGTCACCAACCTAAAGATTGTCCATATTTGCATTTTTGTCAAAAGCTTCCTTGATTTTCCTTTGATGTATTGTAGACCTCTCAATCAGTTGATCTCTAATCTATTGAACTTCAGCCAAGTCACTCATCCTGCTTGCCATGTCACTTTCCTCATTCTACTCTTCTTGCAAGAATTTGGCCATAGGGAGGATCAATTGGATTGGGAAAACAACTTCAGTGCCATATATCAACTTGAACAAAGAATTCCCTGTGGACTTCTTTATGGTGACCCTGTCAGCCCACAATGCAAACTTTAGTTTGGAATCCCAACTCCACTTTTTGTCTTCCAGTAGCTTTTTGATTATCCTTACTAGGCTTTTATTGGATGATTCTACTAGGCCATCACCTTGAGGATAATATGAGGTGGAATGCACTATTTTAATGCCCATTGACTCACACATGTCCACCAATTCTTTTTCTCTAAAAGATGTTGCATTGTTTGTAACCAATTTGTTTGGGCAACCAAACCTGGTGAAAATGTTTTCAGCCAAGAATTTCATGACAACCTGGTGATCAGCTTTCTTAGTGGGGATGGCTTGAATCCATTTGGTAAAATAATAAGTGGCTGCTAAAATCCATTTGTGCTGGCCACTAGAATGGGGATTAATCTCCTCTATGAAATCCAAATCCAACTGCTGGAAAGGGCCACTGCTATGTATTGGCTTCAGGGGCAAAGATTTTAGCTATTGCCTTCCTACAAACCTCTGGCACTTGTCACAAGATTTCACAAATGAAAAGACATCAAAGAATAAAGTGGGCCAATAATACCCAGCTCCCAGGATCTTGTGGGCTGTGGTTTTCCAATAATGATATCCTCCGCAGATGCTAGAATGGAACTGGTGCATGCATTCCACAGATTTCTCTTTGTCTAGACATCTTAAGAGGATTCTAGATGGGTCCCTCCAATAAAGAAAGTTCTTACTGATGCAAAACTTGGCTGCTTTGAGCTTAATGGTCCTAGCTTGGCTTGAACTAAGGCCCAGAGGAACTTCTAGCTTCAACAGGAAGTGAGCTCTTCTAGAATACCATTCACAAGGATCCAGATTTTCAGCCAAATACTGGCTATTCCATCGTTCCATTATTGCTTCCCCTGTCTATCCAACATCTGAATTTGTATCCATGCAATTTATGTCCAGCATTCTGCAATTTTCTTCAGCCATCAGCTGAGCAAGACCCTGGGCTTTGACAAGCTTGGTCGGCTTCAATTCTATGTTGAACTCAATGAGCTTTGCAATCCATTTAGCCCTTCTTCCATCAACATATGGTTGTGTTAGGACATCCTTTACTGAGGTAGAGGGTACATATGCAATCACCTTGGAGTGCAGAATGTAGATCCAGAATGCCTTTAAAGACTTAATAAGAGCATAAGCCTATTTTTCAATAATGCCATATCTTAATTCAACATCCCTTAAAGTTTTGTTGAAAAAGGCCACTAGGTGCTCTGTATCTTCATCATCCTTCTGCAACAAGATTGCTACAAGGGTGTCACAGGAAGCAAAAGAGAAGATATGGAACTCCTTCTTATAGTCCAAGCTGATTAGAGTGGGAGGTTCCATAATAGTTCTTTTGATGGCTTCCAAATATTTTCTTGCTGCATCGGTCCATTTAATCTCTGATCCCTTTTTCAGCATGGAGGTGATATGTTTCACTAGTTCTACAAAATTGGGAATAAAACTCCTCACAAAGTTGATCTTGCCCAAAAAGGATTGAATTTCTTTTTTTGGCCTTGGGACAGACAATGTTTGTATTGCTTTAACTCTTTCTGGGTTGATCCTGACACCTGCAGCAGAAACAACGTGTCCTAAAAGCTTGCCTTCTTCTAAAGTGAATTGTGACTTCTTATGATTTACTAAAATCCCAAACATTTTGCACTTCAGAAACACTTTCTTCAAATGCTGCAAATGATCTTGATGCCTGTTGGAGTAAACTGTTATATCATCCAGGTAAAATAGGACAAACTTGTCCTTCTCTCCTGCAAAAGCCATATCCATGGCCCTCTGAAAGGTGGCCCCAACATTCATCAGTCCAAAGGGCATCTTGGAGTACATAAAAGTGCCCCAAGGAGTGGTGAAGGTAGTCTTTTCTTGGTCCTCTGGATGTACAGCAACTTGGTTGTACCTTGAAAATCCATCCAAGAAAGACATGACTCTAGCCCTTGAAACCTTTTACAGCAAATGTTCCATCTTGGGTAGGGGATAGCTATCTTTCTTAGAGAATTTGTTCAGGTTCCTGAAGTCAACACACAACTTGATTTCCCCACTTTTCTACCTCACGACTACCAGGTTGGCTACCCACTTCGAATACCTCAGGGGAACTATGATCTTGGCAGCCAATAATTTCTTAATTTCCTTTTCAATCAAAGGGAGTAGTAGAGGGTTTATGGGTCTCAGCTTCTGCTTGAAAGGGATGGTGTCTTTCTCCAGAGGGATCTTATGTTGAATTATGTTTTTGCCATAAGTCTTAAGGTCATTGTATTCCCAGGCAAAGACATCGAGAAATTGCTTCATTAGGGTGCAATATTCAGAACTTTGGGCAGTAGACAAGTGGGTGGACAGATTTATATACTTTGGATGATCTGGGCTCCCTATGTTATGCCTATGGACTGCAGACTTATTTTCCTTTTGGACAGTCTTATAGGGTACATCATTATGGTCAAACAACTTCTCTAGAGGCACCAACCCTTTATGTATATGGTTACTAGGCAATTGTACAATGCCGTCTTGGCCAATTTTGTTTCTTAGCTGAGACTGTTGACATTCCTCCATGGTTTCATTCTCTTGATCAATTTTCATTTCAGAGAATTCATCAATGACTTGCAAAAACCTATTGACTTCATCATCATCCTCAAAAAATTTCCAGTATTTGACATTATTGGGCAGAGATGGTCTATATTTTACCTAAACTTCATAAGCCAATTTAGGGGGCATGGGAGGGTTGAACATGCTAGAAGACACAGCGAGGGAATCAGCAAGCTGATTTTTGACTCTAGGAATATACGAGATACAAAAGCTATGGAAAGAATCTTTCCGCCTCCATACCTCATCTCTGTATGCTTTCATCCTCGGGTGCTTTGCTTGGAATGTTTTGTTTCTTGTTGAATGATGAGATCGACATCTCCAAACACCTTTATGTCTTTGATTCCCATTTCTTTAGCAGAATTTAAACCCAATATCAAAGCCTCATAGTCTGCTACATTGTTGGTGACCTAAAAATTCAGATTGAAAGACATATGTATGTATTCCTGTGTTGGGGATACCATCACTACACCTGCTCCTGCAACTTCCCTAGAGTAAGCTCCATCAAAGAACATATCCCAAATTTGTGGCCCTTCCCTCTCCATGACCTGGCATACTGGTTTCTTGAGCTACACTAAGGCCAGCTGGGATTCTTCAATTTGGAGAATACATGCTCCAAAATCAGTGTCCACATCATAAATGGGATGATTAGTGGGATTCTTTTCATCGCTGATGATATATGCCAGCTGGGCTTCCCTATATGACCTTCCGCTTTCTCACCCAAAAACTGGGGTAGTGGCATAGGACAGGTTATTTTTCAATGTCCCACCCAACCTCTTAATCCATCCTCTGGACAGTAGCATGCCAAACTTAGGGGGGACATTTGCTACTAAAATATCCATCATCATGCTCTTCATGGGCAGCTAAGATAAGGTGATGGTCAAGTCTTTGATCAACCCTAGACATTTCACTTTTCTGGAATTGAAAGAGAACAAATCATGATAAGGTTTGGTGATATCAAGGCCTAACTCATCCATGACAACCCTAGCATTAGATTATGACTGGTGCCTGTGTCGAGTAGCAATTGTGAAGGATTTTGTCATGGATGGTCAAGGAGACATAAAATAATGGGGAATTGTCATCAGCAGGTTCAGTCATGGTACTAAGAACAATTGGAGGTCTATCATCTTGAAAATTGACACAATCATTTGATTCTTGTGTGGCTTTGAGCTCAAGGGCATCAAGGATGGGTTTCTTAAAAGCCTCATTCTTTACTAGTTCTATCAGAGGTACATATATTTTCAACTTCTAGACTTCTGATTCAAAACTGAAAGGGGAAGGGGACTTGTCAGGACCTCTTACCTCTTGAGATGGAATTTTGAAAATGATGGGATTAGCTGCTGGTCATTTTTTCTTGTTAACTTGCCGGTCTACAGGAAAAACAGTCTTTTGGACAGGGCTTTCTTTTCTATTACTCATCCTTGACCTTAGGTTATATCTCTGTTGATTTTCAGTTTGCAGAACAGCTTCTCTGTCCCACTCTTGGCTGGGCTGGTCTTTGAGTAATGACTCCTCATATGCAGCTAATGTCAGAAAGGAAGCATTGCCTTCATCTTCCATCCAGTGAATCTCATCCTCCTCATCGAACTACTAATCCTCCATGACTATGTTCTAGAAAGGAGTCTTCACGTTCTGTTCTTCACTAGCCTCTTTGCTCCTTTGCATGATCTGCAATTGTTCATTTTATCTCCTATACGAATTTGGGTTTCTAGGAGAAAATGTATTGGGACCCCTTCCTTTCCTTGAATGTTGCTCAACCTTCAGCTTGGAGATTTCAAAGGCCAATGACTCTATCATCTTGGTCATTTTGTCTATATTGTGGTCTGAAGATGAAGAAGATTCACCCCTCTATCTCCTTCGATCAACATGTCCTTTGAGTTTCTCTGCAATCATGATATTAGATTCTACCTCCAAGACTGCATCCTGCATCTCAGCGAAAGAAGCACATCTTCTTTCTCTCAATAGCAGGTAGAAGTTAGAATCAAAGGAATTGGCATAGGTGAGCTTGGCAGAGGTGGGAGTAGGTTTCACTTCAACTGGTATCTTGTTGTACATGTGGTTGAACCTTTTATTGAAAGCGGACAATGACTCCCTATTTTCCCTTTCAAGGTTGCCAAACTCAGTATGATAATAGAGCAGATCTTTCTTATCCCCCCAATGCTTTAGAAACACATCATCTAAGGCCTCAATGTCTGTTGTAGGCCTAGTGGTTAACTCTCTGAACCATTTTCTAGCCTCTCCATCTAGGCTTTCGACGAATACTCTCATCCATACATCATCTTCACTAATATCTAGGTTATCAACACAGCTATAGAATGACTCAAGATGTTCTTCTACTGTGACTCCTTCTATCCCCATGAACTTAGGCATGTAATTCTGATATTATCCTACAGGCATGGCATTCAAAGGAGTAGGCAATACCAAGGGCCCATACCTAGCAGCTATGATTCTTTCCATTTTAGTGGGTGTTTGTGGGCCTGCCATGACTGGGGTAGATGAAAAACTGCTGGCAGTCTGAAAGGTAGGGAATTAAGAAATGACTGGCAGGGTTAAAGGAATATGATGGATAGGAGGGGAGGTTTCCTTTGGGCTGAAATCCAAGGGAGGACCTAAATAATAAGGAGCTTTATGAATCTTCGAAATTTTTTCTTCACTCCTAGTGCTAAAGGCTATATTCTCAACATTTATGTGCTATGTTACAAAGCTTTATGGAAGAGATGCATAAGCTTTTTTAGGTTTACCTGATCCTGATGCTCCCTTTTGTGATGCCTTTCTTTCCTAGATAATCGTCTCAGGGTCAGGTATTCGGTCAACTGGTGATTTATGAGGATTTCTCCAAGTGTGCCTCACAAACTGAGCCAGAAATGTGATGTGGAGTCGCCAAGAGTTTCGGCCTCTAGTAGAGTCGCCAGATAGATGATTAAAACCAAAAATGTGTCTAGACTTTGTCTATCATCAAAGCTAGATCTGTGTCATCTCCCAGGGAAGCTGAGCTTCAATCTCCTCTCCCCGTCAATGGTGCCAATTATGTTAGGGCTCTGGGAAACTCTCCTAGGTTGTAGCTTGGAGATGCCTGGTAACATGTAATCTTCAATGTGGTTCTAGGAACTTATTGGGATGGGTGATGGTTTGGTTCAAGCCATATAACCACTTCTACTCTATTTTCACTCTAGACATGCATGAACACCATCAGACTACAAGGCTTTAGACCACCAATGATCAACAATTTGGGAATTGGGTGAATATACGAAGAATACTAACCACACCAGCAGATGCATATATAATGTATGTTGGCTAGCTGCAACTAGTAAAGAAACATGCAAATCTAATCTACCAATGTAGAGATAAGATGACAGTTATCTTGCATTAGATACAGAAAAAACCTGAGTGACTTGCTCACTAATACATTCAATTTTCTAATCCAGAGATAAGATGGCAGTTATCTAGCATTAGACATAAAATAAATCATGAATACAACACTTCAAGCACAAGCTTAGAACAAAGGAGAAATGGGCATTGAGCAATTAATAGCAAAAGAAGCTTGCATTGCTGAAAATGAAGATGAGACGCCGCAAGTTACAGAATATCTACAGTCTCCAGAAGTTGAACCGAAACACAATTGCCAACAACCCTAATTACATATTTCTTCTGGCTATTTATAATCTATCATTACAATGGCCCTTAGCCGTTTAGGGATGGAGGGTCCTTAATTGACCACAAACTACCATTAAATATCTGATAGCGTTTGTGAACGTAGTTTCTTTCTCCACTACGAAAACCTGATCAGTTCTAGTACCGTGATGTCCTCCAGGTGGTTGAATTGATCATGGCAGTGGAGTTCCATGAGTGATTAATTCGGTTTCTGAGTCGTGCTGTGTCCTTTTCTCCTCAGACCATGCTCTTCTTTTAATTTAGTTTCATGGTCAGACTGTCGCCAGACTGACAGAGTCGACAATCTTCTTCTTCACGTAACATACAGGACGTGGGGTATGGAGTGCATGGGCAGATGAACGGTTGTGAGTTATCATGAATGGTGGCCATTAGATCAAGGGAGATGTGTGGTGGGGATCGTTTTTTGGAGGCTAGCGGTCATGGCGAGAGTAGAACATGTCCGGGTCATTGGATCTTTCGGCAGGCAAATCGGACAGTTATCGGGCAGTGGAGATGTGCGGACGGTAACACATGGGGTGGTTTAGTTTAAGTGGAAACAACTTTTATTAGGCAGGTATCGAGTGGGAAGTAGAAAATGTCAGAACTCATCCAATGCCATTCAATGGATGACACGTAGTGGCAGGGAAAGAGAAAAACCACCCTCATCGGGCAAGTACGTTTCGCGCTTGTTGTCCATGGATACAGGCGTTGACCATTGGATCTCGCGGGGTTGATCTAATGGTGGAGAATGATCAGGCATGATGCATTGATTGGGAGGAATGTGGGCCACTAGATTGGCAGGAAAATATCAATGGTGGAGGGAGGTGGAATTATGATGTGCCCTCAGGAGCTGTGTTGACGACGCGTATGGCGAATGGGTAAGGTTTTATGGGGGTTTTTGGCTAATTTTCTTGGGGTTAATATTAAAGAGGGTTTTGTTGAGGTATGAAGGTTAATTTAGGAAATGTAATGGGTAGAGTGTGAGTGAGGTAAAAGAAGAGGGGGAATGATGGCCCATGTGGGATCCCTTTGTTGAGATTGCAACAAGATGATGGAGCTTAGTGAAAAGAGACGCCTTCACTAAGTGGGCCCGCAGGCTATTTTTGGCGCAAGTCTATTTTTAGACATATGGATCATGTCTATGGATTGCAGGTTGCTGTTTATGGATGATTGATCAAGTTGGAAAAAAATAGATGGACTTCTATTTTTAGACCACAGCAAAGTGACACCACAGCGGAGTGACTGCTCAGTCTAAATATAGAACAGTCAAATATTATTAGCTCATAATAATATTTAGACTATAAACTTTGTCTTATTCTCTTGGAGCACTTTAGGATGAGCTACGGATGTGGTACATGCAGATCCCAGAAGGAAATACGTGGTTACCTATGGGATGACTAATATTTGCATGCAGGAATTCAGTTAGAACTCAAGTGAGTTGAGTTTAGTGGACTGGAGGTGCAGTTGATGGAGTTGTGTTCAGTTTAGCTTTGTTAAACTGGTTGTATTTAGTCTAACTGTCAAATAGACTAGAGATGAGTTGGGTGAATTAGTTATTAATTAATTCACAAGTTATTAACTCATAATACAACTAATGAATACATCAGTTAACTCAGTTGCATGTCAGTGCATGTTCAGTTCAGCAGGGACAGGTGTTAGAGAATCAGATTGCTATCAAATGTGACTATAGTTGTGCATCAGATCTTGCACAATCAAGGGATTGAGTATGCCAATGAGTTTGCCAACGTATTTTCCCACATTGTAGCTTGTGCTCACGTTATTTAGCCAAGGAAATACGTGGTTGCCTTGGAATTATCATCAATTCTCATGCAGGTATTGAGCAGCGGAGGCAGGCAAGCAGCGAAGGAGATTTGAGCCAGAGATTGATTCAAATCTAGGCTGTATTGTGTGTAACAGAGGTGGAGATACTTGTGAGAAGTATTATGCTGTGTAATGTTACATGACTCAATCATTAATATACAGATAGTTGGGGTTTTTAGC